>JAIPMN010005518.1:0-25010 GCA_020650975.1 Apostichopus californicus
TGTTTTCTGTGCGTGTTTTTGTCCCTTCTGTTACTGTACTTGTCATTTAGCCTCTGAAGAAGATCCTGCTAGGATCGAAACGTCAGGCCAACTTACTTTTACACATTTTATTTTCTTATATTTTATCTAGTCAGTTTGATTTTTTTGCCAAAATTTAGTTTTGAATGGGAGCATTGTCTGTTTAATGAATTGCCAAATCCCTCTTAGCTCCTTCAATAAATATTAGTCAGTTCAGAATAAACCAATTCATGACCAGCTAAAATGGCTATTGAAAAGTCAACCGGACACGACTACACATTACAAGATAATGAAGCATATTGATTTACAAGTTATAGAGTAATGAGAATCAAAGGGGACGTACACCCCTCCCCCCCCCCCCACCCCCATCATCTTTGGTTTATATGACAAAGACATTTGCGGAGAACAATTCTCCCTACGAGCTAAGGAGTATCTTGTTCTGTTTGGTAGATATCCACAGCGGCCACTAGGATCTTAAAACTTTACTTTCTCTTTGCTTTTCTTTGCATATTGCAGAGTGTTCACCGTGTTACACCCTGAGACCAATGCCATCGTTATATTATAAAGAGGAGGTTCAATATCTTAGATTCGGCATAAATTTGTAAAACTCATATCCATTACAGAATATAAACATTGTAATAAATGATGACGAACGTAAAGAATTGAAGCACATGTGTCTCGATGATGTCATATTTAGACTTGATCAAGTCTTTGGCCTATGTGTGAGAGGAAACACTAAATCTGTGATGTCTCCCACTTTTCTCAGGAAGTTGTTCACGACAGTTATCTCTATCACATAGAGGAAAGATGATTCTTGGGTTTGTGTCTCCTAGCTATGGAGGGTGGTATAAAGAGGAGGGGGGGGGGGTTACCTGTTCATGACAGGTATCTCTATCACAAAGACCAATGATGATGGCTGTTGTAGTTGTGTCACCTTTAGAGTCAAAGGGTGTGGTAAACACATCACAACAAATACCTGGATTTTTTCATTTTTTAGTGATTCAGGTTATTAAACATTCCCACTTCATGCAAAGCGAGCAAGGATAGCCTATCAGTGCAATTGACCGTAGAATTAGTATCCACTAAGGATCCATTGAATCAGCCAATAGATTTGGCTACCTGCCCCTCCTCTCCCATCATCCCTCCCAACTTCATGCTATTAGCCCCACTCCTCTTTTCTGATGAAGCAATAATACTTCATTTCCAAACCTTATCTTCGTCAGCATATATATCTCTGGAAAGGGACAAGTTGATCAAGACGTGATCACCATTTGATTAAAAATATGTAACATCGGCCAAAAAATTGACTGTGACTGAAATGAAATTTAGTGGACTGGATTTAACTCATTGGATATTGTGGGTGAGTGAAATCCTACATTTTGCTTCCTCCTCCACCCCAACCCCCTCCAAAATGGACCGGTGCAGGGTGCCTTTGATTCACTTCTAAACTGCATATAACTACCGTAATGTTACCTACTGAACACATCCTACTCGTTAACAATGTGTATTAATGAAAGATTCTTTACCACTGATGATACTCAATTAGGCATACCACCATCGTATCAACTGACACTATAGCCGAGTACAATTATGACTGTCCAACCACACACACACAGACACACACAGACAAACACATCAAGCATATCATATCGGTACCTACCTCATCTTTGTGATTGTTGTTCAAGGAGTTGGACCAATATCCATACTTCATCAATTCCTTCATGGTCTCCGTATGGGAGGCAAGCGTAACTATGTGCTCCCCGGATGATGTCGACGATTGTCTTTGCATCATTTTACACCCTCCTACCAATCAAAGTCAGCTTGACGTCTCAACCATTCTACTCAAAAGTTCCAACAGACAGAAGGACAGGCCTCTCACTAACAGTACAGTACTCACGATATCAGGACTGTATCATAGCTACTGTAGCAGCACACAACTTATAAAATCCTCCAAGAGTATCCCTATGTCAGGAGATTCCCATTTCAATATATGTAACCTTTCTCAGAGTGCTTCTTCGGCCTTCCCTTCTCCTTCTCCTCCTTTGGAGATGTTGCTGATCCGATCAGGGAACTTTTCTTGTACTTAGTTCATCCTCATCTTTTAATAGGATTTCTTAGCTATTCAATGGAATCAGATTTAAGAGAAGGCGCTGCTGATACCATCAGAGAAATAGATAGTACATACATGTATACACAGAGACACACAGGCATACATACATACATACACGTTTACCACCGAACATCTGTCCTCCAACAAACTCTACCTATTTGTAAGTGAATGCACTAAAGCCTCTGTCGTATAACGTGCTATATATCATACATATATAACAGCCAGGCAGATATTAACAACAAATTAACAAATTCTCCCCCATCTGTTGTGAACATGACATATTCAACAATATCATGATTTAAAACTCCATTTGTGGAGATGATGCAAACACTTTGTTTGAATACCACATAGACCTTGGAAACTGATCTTAAAAGTGCAAAAAATAAAAAATTATAGAAAAATAAAAACAAAAATCCCTTTCACACTAATGCAACCAGTCCTTGTATTGGTGAGTTTACTACTATTGAAGATGTTTTTTTGTTAAATCTATTTTTTTATTTTGCCTTATTTTACTTTGGTGTTCAATTCAAGAGGAAATATCATATTTTTATCATCCAGCAAACTATCTCAGGAACAAGAAACTTGCGTGACGTTTTCTTCTGACTTCTAATTTACCGAATGGAATGAAATGTGCCAATGGATCAAGGACAAAAAAATATTTTGACCACGGAATGACGAAATTTTATCCTGTTTGTCTCATCCTCGCAAGTCCGACAAGAATGTTGCCGGGCAACTTTGGAAACTTGAGAAGTTTATTACTTTTCATCTTGATATTAGTTGGATTCTTGACATTTAGCTGCTCACAAAGTGTGCTTTCACTTCTTTTTATTAGGGTTGGTGTTATACACTATTACAGAGTGTTAGAAGTACTATCACTTACGACTGAAGATTGACGTCACTAACCTATCGGACTGCCGGATGTGTAGTCACCAAATATACTTGATAAACACGACTTATTACCCTTCCAATCCCCTCCCTCCCTCCTCTCCCCATCCCTCCCCCTCTTTCCTCTCCTAGTTGAGGTCTAGTGAGAGTATGGAAGGGTCAATCACTCAGACAATTTAACATTTCATTCTTTTAGAAAAAGTTGCTTGTTATTATTCTATGGTTGACCTTATAAAAAGTTCAGTATGTGACATATGGAATAAGTTAACTGATTTAATCCCCTTCTAATCCCCTCCCCTCCCCACTCCCCCACCCCCACATCTTCCTTCCTCTCCTAGTTGATGTCAAGTGACATTTCATTCTTGTAGAAATAGTTGTTTGTTATTATTCTATGGATGACCTTACAAGATGTTCAGTATGTGACATATGGAATAGGTTAACTTATTAAATCCCCTTCTAATCGCCTTCTAATCCCCTACCCCTCCTCACCCCCCCCCCCCACATCCTCCTTCCTCTCCTAGTTGATGTCAAGTGACATTTCATTCTTGTAGAAATAGTTGCTTGTTATTTATTCTATGGATGATGCATACGTTATCTTTCCCATCTCAGTACATGTCACATGTATACGAAATAGATAACCTGATTTAGTTGATAGTTTTTGTACCACATGGCCTTCCATAGTTTATAAGCTTTACATGTCCCTCTAAGATTCTGATCCTACCTGGATGTATGATAAAGACAAGTCTGAAATACAGAATAACAGACACTTATCCCCAAAGCACTACAGTGTTTTGGAAGTAGATTTCATTTTTTTATCATCAAATCAAATGTTCTCTTGTTATTGATATATCCAGAATTCTTTGAAAAGTGATATACCAAGCAGGTTTATTTGTTTAATTTGGTTTTATTACTGATGGATTTACTTGTAATATCTTAAATAAAATAAGCACCATATAAATCTGGGAAAGGTTTCAATTTTTAAATTAAAAAGTAAAAAAAAACTTCCAGTATTGTTTTGAGAGAATGTGACCGATGTGCATCACTTTAGAAAATGAAAATATCACAAAGTCGCTGACTATTGTTGGGGCAGTAGTGTCTCCACAGCAAACAGAATGTTCACAACCTTGTGATATCCTCGCTAGCATGTAAAAACCCATTCTTCTAATTATTCAAATGAATAAACAACTATCCCAGCAAATTGGAGATATTGTCCTCTGAAGCCATAAAGCTTGACCAAGCGTTTCATACCTTCATGTCAGGTTTTGTGTCTTCGGAGACTTCAGACAGATCAAACTATTTGACCTACTAAAGTAGATTTATGGCCATTAAGACATTATCCAGTAGCAATAAAAAGAATGGCAGTTAGTAGCTGCACACACACAGACATAAAATGGACAACTCTCTTTCAAGCAACTGGCTGACCCATTAGTGTAGTACACATAGATGGAATGTGGATAATGCTGTCGGTCACTTTACAATGATATAACCGTACTGTGTGGGTACTAGGGATATGAAAGGACATGTTTGTGTACTACATAAGTGGGTGTACTACATGTGGGTACTTTGTGTGTACCAAGTAAGGAATAATTTAGGATATACTTGAATATTGTTTAAGCAGTTTTGAAAAGGCCTGAACTTACCCTTCACAAAATACTATGGTTACTGTGTAGAAAACCTGCTATATGTCTTTACACTTGTCCACATAGCAATTTGCATATTTTGCATAGCATTTTGTAATGCAATACTAGATAATTATTCCCTGTACATTTTGGGTACTATTAAAATGTGGGCACTAAATAAAAAGTAAGGAACATGACAAATATATATCTGAAAGAGTGCATTGGCCAGGATTCTTTTAGGATGAATTATTCAAATATGTTTAAGATCTGGAGCCCTTCACAGAAACTATCGTGTGCAGAAGAAGATATCTATGATTTAATACAAATGAAAGGAGTACAAAGATATTAGGCACAGTGCACCCAAACTTTAGAGCAAACTTTGTGCTAAATGATACCATAAAACTAGCAAAGATAGCCAGTAAAGGCTTTTGATTTCCATATTTCAATTTTATTTCATTTTCTCCAAAAATTCCAGAATTATTACCTTTTCAATTTCCTATCGTTTTGACAACATTCTAAGCTCTAATAGTAATTCTCTATTTTACCTTACTAAAGGGATTCAAGATGTTTCATCTTCACATACAACTTACAACTGTTTTATAAGCAATTCTTCCAGAATCTTACCTTGCAGGTAAATTTACATCTAAAACTACTTAAGCCAAATTTGGATATTTTCATTGAAATCACGATTTAACAAATAGCCAAGAACCCCAGGCAACAAAAGTCCTAGAATCAGCGAACTTTCCTACCCACATTTTTTATACACTGAGAAGAATGTAAAAAAAAAACTAAAAAAAAAAAACTAATCCACAGAATGACTTTACTTTGCAAAATGTTTCCTAAACCCACTTTCTGCCCATTGGAATGATGGCCAGAAAGTATCAGAAGGGGAGAGGGAAGGGGGGGTGGGAAAGGGGTATAGGGGAGGGAATTAGGAAGAAATAGAAGGGAGGGGGGAAGAAACAGAAAAGTATGAAACTCACAGGCAACTCACACATGAAAAGAAATTAACGTACACCTTAGAAACAAAGGAAAACCTGAATTTACAGTTGACTTTCGAAACAGAAGGAAAAGTAACACATCCTGCAGTCAGAAACGAGATGACGAGATGAACAGAGATGATGAAGACGAAGACGAAGACATACTGGTAATCTCGGAAGGAGAAGGAAGAGGAGTAGTAGAAAGACTGTAAATCCAATAATAATCCTAGTAAGCTCCAAGGACACATGTGTGTTGCATTACAAGATATTATTCTCTCCTTGCTCAGACAACCTTTGGTTGACTTCCAGGCCAGATGTACAATGTGAGACCCGAGGTGTATAGCGTATATACACAAATATACATATATACCAATGTCTATAAAGGTTGACATTTAACAACAACAACAAACCTACATGCAGCACTAGCTGTGTGACGAGGTAAATTACGAATGGCAAAGTTCAAAAGTGGGTCATTAATTGTAATGACAGGGTTCAAAATTAATCTCAATCCCACAGAAACATATTTCAGTCCTCCTGGGTCTACGCCACAGATTGTCACTGCAATACAAGGTTCTTGTCACAAATGACAATAAGATTATGAGGTCTGCTGTCTTCGGGAGGCGAGTCTGGGACATATCTCCATGCTGGAAAAAATTACTGTCATCGTCTAACATGGTCAGGTTGGCAAAGTCAATCCCCTTACACATCTCACATGTCTGGCAGAGCTCAGACAGCATCTAACCGAGTTCAAAATGGTGGTGCCCGTAAAATGCGCTGGCACCGATATTTACCTCCTTACGAACGATATTTAATCTCTTTAAGGATACGTGAAAATGGAAAACAGGAACTTTACCCACTGGTTGACCAAACTCTCTCTTTTGCACTAAATTGCCAGGCTTATCTCATGTGTAAGGCAAATGTTTGGACTGTACCAAACAGCAGAGAGGGGAGGTACCAACAGCTGATGAATCTTATGAACATGACATCCAACTGTGAAATCAACCGGGGAGACTATTAGGGTGGAGGTGAGAGCTTTCTTCAGCTGTGTGAGTAGCACACTGTGTGGTAACCTACCACGTGCACAGAAGGCCTTGTTAGCATAGCGGTGACCTTACAACCAACTTTGAAATTGTGGACGAAAATAATTTGATTCAGTTTGATTTACATCGAAAAGCTCCCCCCCCCCCCAGATATCCCCATGTTGCCCTCATTATAATGAAGCTGACCTTGAAAGAAATTTGTAAAAGATAGGTATTTCGATACAACGGTAGTTACACTGCGCAATACTGACACATTATCTAGCCCTTTGTAGAAAATCTAAAAAAAGACTCCAAATTAAGGAGAATTTCACTGTACTTCTAGCAAACAAGAAAATTTAAAACTGTGGAGAAGCAAATTGCTAAGCTGCTCAAAATACTTGAAAGGCCAAAATGTGGTAACCTAGAACAGACCTCTTAAAGCATTCAACTATAAACCTGCCTATTCCCTCCAACCCCCTCCCCCTCCCCCCAATTATCTTCTTTGACCCTCCCTTGGTACAGTAGCTGTGAATTACATCTAGAATTCAAACCTTTCGTGAGATACATTTGGAACAGAGCAAAGAGACTTTATGGGTAGAACTGGGGTTGAGCCAGTGACCTCTGTCACAACCCCAGCTAGAGGCACTGGTTTTGAGACGATCGCTTAGTACTCATAAAAATAGGGGTAAAATAAGGATGAAATATGGAGATTAATTTAATATTACAGTCTTTATAATACACAAGTTAGCAGAAAGATTCAAATCCACTCGAACTTTCAATCATATACCTCCGTCTCTCCCAACCCGCCCGCCCCCCCAACCCCATTGACCCACTTGGCATCACCAGCACTCACAGCAACAATCATTGTCATTCGAAGGTACTACAAGTTCACAAAGCCAAAGGTTGATGACTTAAGACTCCATCAGAAAGAGTCACTTTACACACCTGCCTATACATCCAAAAAAGTCTTATCACATCTTGTCCCTAAATGACTGAAGAAAGTTATTTTTCATCTTTACAATATCTCCTGAAAATGCTACATGACAACACTCTCTAAAAAATTCTGAAGCATGATATGTTAAGTTCAAATCTTGAGACGGCAGAGTAAAACACAATCGAGTGTGAAGGCTGATTGCTAAAAGAAATAACAAACATGTCATCACATGCTTTTTATATTGTTTGGCGTTGTCTGAAGCTATCACGCCAGATATGATGCGTGGGAGAAGAAACGACGACAACGAGGCGAGAGACGAGATAAACGCTAGTACTACCGAAGAAGAATGCACTAAAAAGGGCTCATATTTAAACAAGACGAACACAAATCAAATGCTATTAACGGAGTAGAGAAACAAGCCGATCGTGTGCTCTGGTATCGTATTAAATGTCACAGATCCGTGTACCAATTTAGCGTTTATATAGCTTACACATGTTAAGTTTGAACTCTGGCTTATGGTGTGACATATTACTAATATTAATCATTTAGTCAATGACTTTTAGTACAGAGAGATCCATGTTGCTTTTAAAGCATCATATCTCGTGTTTGAGGACTTTGGTCAACACTTGTTGTGCCTAGCGTATCAATTAATACTCATTTAAAGAAGACACAGTAATATATATGAACCATACGAATCATAGTATTTTTAAGAGACAGATTTCAAAGTCTGCAAAGCTGGTATAAAAATAAATTAGAACACTAAATTATTCTCCGTGTTTATAGCTCAAAATTTAAATGCTAATATGAAATTCTACTTAAAATCTTGTCAATACTTCATATTTACTACATTTTTTCCGATTTTGTTTCGAACCAATATGCATTGCAATATGCAGAATATTAATTGAATTTCTGAGAACACAGATGTTTAAGACAAAGTACATAATGGGTGCTTTAAAATGTTTATATGTTGTAAACTTATGAATATAAATGATCTGTTAGTATTTGCATTATCAGAGAATAATGACGTCTCTGGTATAAACATAGCAAGATGCTTTGCAAAATTATCCAATGTAGAAGATGAAATTGCACATTTGTACAGGCTTGTACCTAAACAACTAAATATGAACAGATATTCACTAGATTACGTTTTGTGATATCCACAAACTATATATATCCAATGAACATTGTGTTCAATTAAAAGCATTCATAATAACTCCTAGCATCAAATCATAAAGGCAATGTCCTACTTAAAAAGTCAGTCTTATGATTACACAAAGCAAAGATACAGGTTAATCATGATACATAGAGAGGGCGCTATTGCACAACTGTTTATATGACTTCTGTAGGTTTGCAAACAAGTTGGCACATGTCCCATGTGCACAAATCTGATCATGTTCTTAAGAAAACTTCAGCATACGTCCACAAACCTTTAATGGCTTATTTGTGTAGCTGCATCACACCAAGTTGAAAAATTCATTTCCAAAATTAACTCAAGAAAATTTGATAGTGAAAGTGGGTTTCTTCAAATACATGTACAGATTATTCACCATTAGTACCAACTTCTATGCTGATAATATTCATGCGTCGTTTAATTTCGAAGGTAAACTGTAGAACCTTATAGTAATCATGGTTGGTTGGATTTATGGGGTATGTACGTGTAAGTACAGGAGTACTTTTGCTGTCACGGTGGTTGGTTATGTCTGCAAGGTTAATAATGTGCCGACCCACAAAGCCGATCGACTTGAGAACTCAATATTCTGTTGGTTTACTTCAGTAAACTCACCACAGATCTTTCATGCCATTGACATTGAAGTCTAATGTATATTATTAAGCTTACACACCAATTAACCTTATAGCTTATACACAAGGTTCAGGAGTATAAAAAAGGGGGAAAAAACAGAAATAGCTAAAAAGAATTTAATAAACTAGCAAAGTTCAACTTTTGAAAGAACTCTCAGCATATCTGTAGAATATGTTTTAGTTAGTCAATTGTAGTAGGCACAATTTAAAGTGATTCATGTTAATCCCTTCAAAATGGTAAGTTTACAAATTATCAAATTTTGCTCGAGATCTCTTCTCGTCAACGCAGTAGACGCTTTCTCATTCCGATATTTTAGACGCCTCTGATAGAAGTGTACATTGCAGCGGTGCCACGCGGCTGTGTACCTCCTTCAAAGGGAGGATCACGATTCTGTTTGATGTAAGGCGTAATCTCAACTTCTCATTTTCAGTGAGGTCGAATCATGGAAGTAAGAAAATAAAAAAATAAAATAAAAAATATATAAGAAAACTGTCTTACTTCATCCTGAGGCTGAGGCTGCTGCTGCTGCTGATGTTCGTTTGAATAGTTCCTCTCCTCCCAACGACTCGCAACCTCCAAAGTTTCCAAAGTCTTCTGCGTGATGCTCTTGGAACCATCCATCAAAGTCAGCTCATAAAATTCCTGGATATCTGTAATAAAGTCAAAGTAAAAAAAAGGGAATAGATTTGTGCTATCAACTTGCCCGACGCATCTCAGTAAAAAAAAATAAAATAAAGAAAACGGAGATGAAGAAGAAGAAAAAAGGAAAGTGTCACAATTCACAAGAACTATCCTGTTGAGAACCGGCAAGAGAGCTGAACAACATTATTAGACACAGACCGGGAAAGCGATGGTTACGAGAAGAGAAAGAAAAACAAACGAGGATGTGACATGAGAACGGGAAGGGTCTGCACAGGAATATTGAGGAGGGAAAAAAAACAAAAGAGGCAGAACTGAATATACGGCTACGATGGAGCTCTCTCCTGATACACTACTATACTTCCCTTAGTATCTGTTTTAACATTTAGAATTGTTTATTAATCTTCATTTCTGGTCTTTGCCCTCCACCTTACAAACCTGGTTCAAACAGGTTCAAAGCTGAAGTAGTATTTATAAAAGGTCGGCGGTTTAACGTTCAAATCTCATAGAGAGAAAGGTGAACTAATGGACATACAAGTTCAATTGAACAAGTACTTTATTGACCTTCTCATATCACTTTTACCTGGCTTTTGATAGATATTAAATTAAATCATCTATAAAATTTAACGACGCCTCAGGTTTCTGCCAGTAAATCTGATTGGTGAGAACCTCCAGGCGAATACTGACTTGAATTGCTTTTTAAACTAATGGCAAGTAAATCACACATATTTTGAGCCTAATACCTGGGTGAACAGTTCAAACTTAAATGAGAAAAATATTAATGTCAAATTCTAGAATATTGAAACAGTGAACTGTAGATAGCAAACAAGTTTACACTAGCAAAGATTCACAGTTCCTTTCCTAAAAAAAAAAATTAAGTACTTCCAGAAATTTTCAGTAAAAATCTTGATTTATGATAGTGAAGTATTATTAATGAGCACTCTGGATTCTGTTTATCAATATACACATACCAAGGACATTCTTCTCCTTTAATATTTGATGGCAAATTAAGGACTGATAATAATAGATGGCGCTATTCCACTATTAAACAAAGGGGAAAGTTCATTATAAAGTTTCACTACCTTCATATTTATAACTGTTCAAAATGTAGTACCAAGTACATTCTTCTCCTTTAATATTTGATGTCAAATTAAGGACAGATATAAATAGATGGCGCTATTTCACTATTAAACAAAGGGGAAAGTTCATTATAAATTTTCACTACTTTCAAATTTATAACTGTTCAAAAACATAGTACCATATTCCTTAGTATTGCCACGGTACATTTTTTTTGCTATCTTACAAACCAATGTGACAGTTCTGAAAGAAATGTCAGGTTAACTTTAACCACAAATCTAATTTTGATGTATCTGGATTCTTTCAGTTTTTATCCAGCCTTGTGGATTAAAGCCTTCATGCCTGGAGGACTTGAAAATGTGCATCTTATCCTCTGTGGCATGAAAATCAATTTTTTGGGTGACCTGTCAATCTTTCTACCTAATTTGAAAATCTAGAGCAAAATCTGTGGATCCAGACAAATTTAACTACATGAACAGCGATCAATCTTACTTCTCAAAGAAGTCAGTATTTCCTTCCTCTTGCTTATTTCAAACTAATAAAATGCAAACATTTCAGAGAAATATCTTGCTCCCAATTTCTTCAAATCCACAAACTTGTTATAAACCATTGGCTTTGACTTCGCATGATTTTTTAGTTTCACATTCTTTGTGTGATTATTGCAGCTTAATGAAAACTTGCATGCATGCTGCTTTTAAAGGAGCTTACAATATGTTTTAGTCTGACACTGTCAAAGTTGTGAATGTTACTTAGTACAATTTTAAAAGCTGAAAAAAACCTTAAATGCTACTTCAAAGGAACTTAAAATGACTTTTATTTAGGCACAGAATTAAGTTTGATATGATGCAAACCCATTACAAAATCCAGGTCATATTTTCATAAATACATTTCATTTTATGAGAAATTAACCTTTAAACATCTGAGGTTCATCAGTAAAAGTGGCTGGACTACTTAGTCTACTGCACATAGACCATTAGGTCAGTTCCACTTCCTCAGATGCAAAACAAAGGTCAATGGGAAGACATGCTAAGTTCTCAAATAACATGTCTATAATGCATTTACAAATTTATCAGAGCAAATGCTGTGCAATGTCTTATTCAGTTGTCCTGTTGTTAACAGAACATGTTTTTTTGTTGAGTTATTAAACAATGGATTAACATTAATATTTAAGCCTGCACTGAGGAGGTGACGGCATCGTCAAAATTCGGCTTTAAAGGAGCGTTCCAAAGATTAAGATTTAGATCAGGAAATCTTACTAGCCCTCAAATTTTCTTTAATCTTGTACTATAACATATCAAGGATGAAATGTAGCTAAACAATGACCGGGGGATTGGTCATAGAGGGCGCACAGTGTTAAATAGTTACCAAGACATTCTAGGCATGGTAGAACGTGGTGCTAAGGTTGTGAGGAGACAGGTAAGCGAGGAGCGCAGTAAATCTCCTGAATTGTTTTTTGTTTTATTCTTGCTTGTTTAGTACACCATCGATTCAGTAGCTATTTGTGAGAATGTTTGCAAACTGTAAATTTACATATAAGTCGGTCATCGTCACTCGTCGGTTATTATATTTATACTTAAATTATGTATCTGTGAACCATTTTCAATAACAACAAACACCTAATTACCAAATGTAGTTTAACATCGGTTGCCAATCCTAACCCACTGATTATAAATATGTCACCCAATTTAAAGCTTCATTGTGCGTTAATGTTTAATATTTTCTACAAGACTTGAGCTAAAAGTGTTTCTGTCTCGATCCGCCCGTAACTGCCAGTTAAATGTCAGATCACAACGATAATGAAAAGAGATGTGAGGTCTCTTTGTGTTGCGCTCTCAAATGTCACAGCTGCCTTGAAAAATTTGAGGCTAAAATAGCAAGATTTGCACATCTGTATGTACATAATGGTGTTATATAGTACACTGGGTTTATAATTTCAAATCCCATTCCAAAAATTAGGCTAAATACATATATAGTTAATTTTCTTTCATAGACTGCCTTGGTTGTAAGAAATGTAACTGTGTTATTAAACTCCCATGGGGCTATAAACACCCATGAGTTCATTTTAGAGAAAAAAAAACCCAGAGAATTTATGACAATTATTGGACACTGATGTAGACTACTGACAGATGGAGAAAATGATAATGCTGCAAACACTGTAATTGCTCACGGCAGATTATTTTGAATGTTTAATTTTCTTTCCTCCTTTCTTCAAATAATTTATCCATTTGTCTTCCTCTCATCTCTCTACTTTTCCACCATCTTCATCTACTGCATATCGTGATCTAGTTGATGCTGTTAGATCACTACAACTAAACAACATGAGTACAAAATGAGTACAACATTAGTACATGAGTATGAGTACAGCATGAGTACAGATGCAATACCTGTTTCAAGTCTAAGTATGCACTTATCTCATAAACCCAACCTACTAAAACTGGTGCCCCTCTCCTTCCCCCTCACTCCACCCCCCCTCCCTCCCCCTGCCCCTGCCTTACCACATCTGGGACTCTGCTCACTCCTCTTTTCAAATGTACCATTCAGGATGTAAACTTACAAGTAATATGATGGGAAACACCCCCACCCCCCTCTCCCCCAACTACATCCCATCCCATCCCAAGTTTAATCCTTCCCTTCTCACTGACACACCACTGCCTTCTTTCTTCTACCTTACAAATCCAATGGAGCATTTTCTGGGTTGTGTTTCATGTTCCATTCAACACTCAAAAAAAGGTTCTTGAGGAGACAAGCAAACAAAGACAAACAAAATACAATGGCACACATGTACAGTAGCATTTTCATATTTTCACCAAATGGATACAGAAACTGTCGTCATATTTGACATGGGTAGGTAGAGCAATGGAGTAAAAGATGAGAGGAGAAGGGTGTTATGTTCAGTTTTTACAACAACAACAACAACAACAACAAACAATTAAGAATACTTGTTAAATTGTTGAATCTTTATTGTATTCAATATTTTTCCTGATCGAATAACGGATAGTAAAAATCCAAAGGCTCTACAAACTTAGTTCTCAGTCATTATTAACTAAAACAAGAGCTGATCCCAGTGCCCAGATTAATTGGATTAAATGGATTAATCCATTTCACTACTTTGGACTGATCCCCTCATGTGTTATGGGCTTTCTTGGGTGCTATCATTGACTACGCATGATCACGTACACATTATATCAGTATATTATGTAAATGGATAGGCTACAGATTTTTTGTGAAAATCAATTTCATTATAATAAGATTATAAACTTGTTTAGACAGTAGGATATATCTTTGTAGATATTTAAGCAATAGAAAAAGCTAACAGTGTTATCATAAAACAAAGATCCTATATGTGTACAAAGTTCAAATATTTGAGGACAAATAGTGCTCACTGCACTTGTATATACCTGGAATAAAGGTAATTATACATGAAGCTTGGCATTCAGCTGGTTTCGAGTGTTGAACAAGTCTGTACAATTAAAAGGTCTTTTTAGTTTCAATATCTTTTAGAGCATGTGGGAACTTCCTTTTCAATCCTATAGATTCATCCAAGCTGACGGCAAATTTTGTCCACCAGGAGAAGTCGCAGATATGTAGGGGGAGGGCAGGGGTATGGAAAGAAATTAACAGTGGCTGAATAACCTGATGCCAAGTTTTAAATACAGTTTAATTGAGCTACCAGAGGCACAATTAAAAAGAACCAAAGTTGGCCGGTACAAACCATCCCTCATAGAGGGTCATAGAGGGCGCACAGTGTTAAAAGGTTACCAGGACATTTTAGACACGGTAGAACGTGGTGCTAAGGTTGTGAGGAGACAGGTAAGCGAGGAGCGAAGTAAATGTTTTGGTACAAGTGATGTTCTTCCATGGTAGGCTAGTACTTAAAGGATACACTTTTTGAATTCATGAGATCATTCAGCCACACTGTGTCACACTGTGCCACAGTGTGCCACACTGTGGCACACTGTGCCACACTGTGTCTCACTGTGCCACATTGTGCCACACTGTGACATATCCCACTACTCTGACATACATCCATATTACAATTCATCTTATAATGGGTTAGGGATCACCTGGCCTCCAAGTTATGAAGACTTCTTTTGATCCCCTTACCTGAAAAATATCTCTAATATAACTGTTGAACAATGTAGTTTCAGTAAAAGATTAAATACAAAAAAAAAATCATTTCAGGGCAAAATAATCTATAAATAATAATAATCAAATCATAATAATAATTATACAGAAAGACAAATATCCTTGGGAAAAGTTTATCCCGTACATAGCATATTCCCCAATCACTCCCTGCCGCAATCTCCCACCCCCCAAATCCCTCCCCCCCAAATCCCCACCTCGATCAGTTGAACATACGAAGTATTTCGGAATCTAGTTACCATTCCCAGGGCTTAAAATACAGATTCTGGAACGTGGATGCAGCATAGTGAAAACAGATGTAACAAAAGTTGTTTGTTTTTTTTTCTTTCATACAAACACATCAAGCAGGCAACATAAAACTCTACAGATATAAATATAGCTGCTGGGTATTAAGTGAGAAACCAATAATCGGTCTACCAATAGCATTAACGGAGATATGAGGCAACACGATACCAGACAAAAAGGCTGTTATTTGGCAAAAACATAAGACAATTAAACCATAGATGAAAGATCATTACCGGCCTGAAATAGAAGGCTTTTATGGTATCTTCATTTCGGTACTGAAGAATGCAGCGTTATTATCGTGAACGACGATTTGGAGTTATCGTAACATACAAGGCTCTGTGCCATGAACTTTATATTCACACAAAACTAACCAATTCATAACATAAATTCATATTTTGAATTGCATTTTTATGGCAACATCATCATGATATGAAGGTCATCTTTGTCATGTGAAAATTGCACATTTTACAAACATTCCAGCAATTTTTTTTTCCAAACGATACATGATGAGAAACATTCTAATGTGAGATCTACCTGAACATTAGATATCTCAGTTCATGCAATTGATGCTAATTTCTCATAATAAATTTTAAATATTTCAGATAGAAACAGGTTTCAAGTTTTCAGATTGTTCTGCCTATTTCTAAGGATACTTAAATATTAGTACATGATAAATTAAATCTGGTTTGATAGATTACATTGCTAAAACAAAGGTTTGTTAGAAAATTCCTGACAAGAGCGATATTTTGGATGCATTTATATAACAGACTTGAGAGTATAGGACGCAAAGAAATTGGCTTTCAAATTCAGGAAATGACTACGAGAAGTAAGACTTCTCCCAGCTATATCATGAATATTATGAATAAATTAGCGTAATTTTTTATCAACTGGCAGTACCAAAACTTCAGCCTTTAGATGTTCCTTTAAACAAAGACGCTTTGGATTTCATAAGCTGCAAACAGTATTTAAGACTTTATTAGCCATGAGGATGAAATATCTAACACCTTATTTATCACAGTGGCACACGAATTTAAGTTGACTGTATTATCCAAAGAAAAGTGCATTTCCATGAACAAAAAAAGATGACATTTCATTTGGAAATATCCTCCACAGAGAAGACCATTTGCTATGGATATTGGGTTACAAGCAAAGAGTTGGATAAATTGGTGTGTCTCAAGAAATTCATTGAATATTCATAAAGTATGGGTGTTTCTCAAGATAAAGCTCTGAATAGTCATATTATTGCATATATTCAATATCCATTACCATATTGCATCACAGTTGGGCATAAAATGTAAGGAAAAACCCAAAGGAACGTGCATTTCCACAAACAAATGAACACACTTCCTTTGTATGTATCCCTAGGGTAGTAAATTGCGTCCTTCACAAAGAAGACCATTTTGGTATGGATATTTAGTAGCAAAGGTGTGGATAATTAGGCTCATTCATATACATATTCATGAATATTCATAAAGGAATCAATATTCTTGAGTCCCTACAGTCTGTTTTTACAGAGCAGCATATTACAGCCATTACTGTAGTAAATAGTAAATACAAATTCATGATCACTCAAAACATATAAATAAGATTTTGCAAGCACAAGGATTGCCCATACTTGTGTCCATGCCCTTAGCAAAAACATCTGACACATTGATAAGCTTGTTGCCAGGCAACTATGACGATAAGCTAATAGCATACAAGACTGATCTTTACTTTGTGGGAGCCTTTGACGAGAAAAACATGCTTCAGACAGAGCTACTGAAATGCATCATCACAAAATTTACAGAAAAAACGAAAATAGCTGAAATCATCCTCATGTGCAGTAGGTCTGATTCGACCAGCATGGGAGGAAAAACAGAGAAGGGTTCTTTGAACATGAAATTCACGTTCTCAACTGAGAACCTATACTTGGAACACAATGTTTCATGCAGGGCGGTTCGCCATGGTGCCAACACATAAACAAATATTAGCTCACATCCAATGGTCAGATAGAATATTCCAATAACGCCATCTTGTCTATGGGAACATAGACCTTACATTCTCTTTCTGTATTTTTTTTTTTGTGGGGGGGGGGGTATATTTTAGAAATTTCAGCAGAATTCTCTTCTGTACAAATCTTGAAGGATTGCATCCTAAACAATTTTTTCTGAGAAACTGAAAACTAACGAAGTAATTCAATTGAGAGTTTTTATCTCACCTTACAATGCCAAAGGCATAAATCTCCCACCTCCCCTCCCCTGCCCCCCCCCCACACAGATATCTTGCTTCAAGGGTAATATCAAGAATCATGCATCCAATTGGATGAACTCTACCTTCTTCATGTGAAAATACTACCAACAACGATGGCTTTTACTAGATTGATGACAGCTAGATGAGTTGGTCTCCCTCTTACAACCCAGTTTTATCATTGGACCTGTTTTGTAATTGTGTTTATAATAAAGCGACATCTATATATTTTGTATTTCGGTCTGACAGGATGCAACACACAGAACTTGCAAGATGGCCTCACTGTCAATCTTTGACCCTTGAAAATGAACCACAGATTATCAAACAATGAGGACAATATCCACTGAGGAGGAGGGGGGGGGGATAAGGAGGAGGAGGAGGGTGGATAGGAGGAAGCTTACTGTGGTCCAAAGGGAGTAATATAGAGATGTCCTGGATTTCTACAAGATTAATGAAGAAGAGAAGGGAAGAAGAAGAAAAAAAAACATAGGGTGAGAAAGAGACTACGACACTACTACTACTAGTGCAGATTGATTTCATAACGATGGGATGTCGTCCATAGTACACTGACCAACAATGGAGTAATTTCGAAGTCACATATTTAGTAATAAAATTCTGTTATTGGTAAAGATGTAACATATTGTAGGCGGTCTGGATATACATCAAGAACTGCACATGGAAGAAAACTCCATGGATATAAGAGAAGTCTATAGTTAGTAACCTCTGATTGGGAAGCTCTGAAGTCTTTAGTACATATTTTTACAATAATGTAGCTCAGCTTTGGATACGGCAGGTTTGTACCCGACAAGGAAGGTGAAACCTATTTCTTTCCTCCTTAAAACAACACTACTACTAAAAATAAATTTAAAAAAATACAACAACAACAACAACAAAAATAAGAATTTTTTTTTTTTTTTTTTTTTTTTTTTTTTTTTTTTTTTTGAAAAGTTGATGCACAGATGATAAAAGAACTCATCTTTGTCATCTCATCCATTTCAAAGAACTCATTTCTATTCAACTAAATCTCAACTCACACTGAACATGATAAACTTCATGTACACTGTAATGAGGGTGATGACATTAAGAGGGTCATTGGGGGGAGCAGTGAAAGAATGTTACCACTAAGTATTGGCATGGCAGATCTGACTGCGTGTGTATAAGAGACAGTTAAGGGAGGAATGAAGTAAATTAATGGGTATAACCTTTTGAGAGGACATGTTACTATATTTCATCATGACCTCTGACCTCACACTGAATTCCTTGCATTTGCATACATGTATACAATGGGAGAGAGGATAATGGGTACAGTACATATCACTTTGTGAGGACTATGTTCCGACGACTGACTCAAATGTCTGTTAATGTGCAATGTTAAAATGTATGTACACAGTTCAATACTAATGTCCACGCATGTATGAGATCAACATGCTCCTTTGCCAAAGTCTAGTGTTAAGTCTAGTGTTAAGTGCCGCAACCACTTTGCAATATTGCTTCCCCAGACATCTCTATGCGCCAGAAGAACATTTTTAACAGTGTCTATAACCTTGAATGCAATTCCCACAAACACTTATCCAGCTAACGGGCATCCATGTGAACGCACTTTGAGAACTACTCCTGCCCGTACTCCGCCACCGCTAATTATCATTCCACCTCCTCCTTGTCTGTGAGCTTTCTCCTCTACTGACGAAGATGCTCTCGTTCAATTCTTGTTTGATGCTAGCTTCTAGCACATCTACATCTCCTTGTTCTCTCTGAATCATCATCATGATCATCATCATCTGCTACTTTATTTAGCTTTCATCCCGTCTCTTTGCCGCTCTTCTTCCTCAGAGGAGGAGGAGATTGATAGATACGAGACCGGGTAGCTCGCACATGTTAATAGCAAACACCTTCAACCTGCCCACAATCAGAGACACTACTTTGTCATTAATTAAATCAAATGTAAAGATTTACTCTCTCAATTTATCAAATTGATAGAAAAGGCAGACCTGGCAAAAACAAGACATAATCATGTTTCAGAAACTATGTAATTTCAACAAATAGTAGCAGGCATGGTTTGTTGAATCCACTGTTGTTGAATTCTATAAGTAAGGAAGAAATTGACTACATATGTGTAAAAATAATTGTTTTTCCAGCTTAAAAGAATTCTGACAACACTAATGTCACTTAAGCCAATTCACATGGGATATGAGATAGGGGAGGAGATACGGTAGCTTGCTTGGAAATTTATATTAAAAAAATTGAGACAAAACATAGTATGTGAGGATTAGGATCTGATATAGACTTCTTCATAATCCCCAAAACTCACCAGTTTGGATATTTTTGAGCAATATTACTTACCTGTCTCCAACCCTACATACAGTATATGCACTTTCCTATCTACCTACAGTACACTACATGATTGGAACGTTTCCCCACGGCGCCCCCACTTTTGGGACACGGCCCAATGTCTCTTCCTTCCAAATCTACCATTAAGAAGATCAACTACAGGATTTCCTACCGATAGATCAATAAAGGACTTCTACAACTAAGAACCTGGTTTTAACAAGCTCGACTCGATGAAATAAATATGTAGCAGTAATTAACGAATCTAAGAAATGAAGAAACTCTATGATCTTAAACTGACGCCAGATAAAAACTCCTAAGGAAGAAAGATGATTATAATGTCAGTAGGCACTTCTTTAAAGGTAGGCAACCAGGGGATATGATAAAGTTAAGTACAGTATAAAGGTTCCTCAGTAGAAGACTTGGGCATACAACCAGGGTTACCAGTTTTACAGTGCCGCAACTAGCCGAATCGATAATGCTGGAATACACTGTGCTATTCAGTATCCACATAACGGGGGGGGGGAGGGGGGGCCGGGGGAGTAAAGTAAAGGTATTTTCAAAATTTTAGGTACTACAGTAAATTTATTTTGATACTGTGGGCAGAGGTGAACTGGGTGGTCGTAGAATCAATAGTGGAAACATTCCAGAGGAAAAACCTTGCTCATTCTTTTGCCAGCATGAGGTATATCCACCAGGGCTCACCAAGACACCCTCTGGTATATAGAGCAAATGTTTCAAGGGAATTCAAAAATGCCATCGCACTTGCAAAATCATGCATACCCAGCAAGGTACTGGAAAATAAAATACTATTCCATAACTATGAATTGCGGAACATTTTTCTTAGATCGTGCGTGTGTTTAAGTGTGCAGTAATTCTCATTGGGCTGTGACTGTACGTAATTCCAGAAGCCATGTACTTTTTTACTTCGACAGTAATTGGATAATCCCTCAATTTCAGAGGTCCATGCTAGTGACATTATCTTGTATACAGGTCCTTGCTGCCTTCAGAAACTTCACGATGAACTTTCAAAAAGATTCCGATGGATGTAAATCACACTAGAAAAGCAGTTATAAGCCTAGAGAATGGAAGATTTGGAACGAAGAGGAAGTAGGTGTTGAGTATGTTGACCCTAAAGTAGGTCGGGGGGGGGGGCTGCAGTGCTAAATGTTACTGACTGTTGTAGGCTAGGTAGTATTGTTGCATATATAGAGACAGGTAAGTGGGGCATGAAGTAAAAATTCCAAAACTAAACATAATGGGAAAACCTTCCCAAAATGAAAAGGATACATATTGGGCGGTGCACAAAAGATAACAGAACAAACTTCTTATTCCAATTAGATGAAATATGGCCTCAAAATACACAGTTTCGAACGAATCGAAAATAGGAAAGATTCCACACACACAAAACGGACCCCTAGGCACTTTGGGTGGTAGAATGAGAAGGAATGGCATTGACCAGAGAGGTCCGGACATAGAGGGCGAACAGTTTTAAAAGGTTACCAGTTCGTTTTAGGCACGGTAGAACAGGAGTGCTGAGGTTGTGGGAAGACAGGTAAGCAAGGCGCGAAGTAAATACAAACAATTTGTGTTTTCCAAATTTAGCAAGGTAAGTATAACCTTCTATCCAACAATATAAGGTATAACATATATCATATAGATCTATGGTATAACATCTTATCCAATATATAATTTTATGTTCCATGAATGTATTATGCATTGCTTTATTTCATTTGCACAATAATCTAGTTTTTTAGAACCTTAGATTATTCTACAACAGGTGATTTACACAGCAGCCACTGGCAATGAACCTGTAGAGTGTTGACCATGCAACTCTGATACGGTGAGTATTTCTTGAGCCACGTTTTGACTTCAAAGACACATAAATTATAACTTATTGGAAATTTTTAAAAGGAAGATGCCACTTTACCCCGGTTGTGAAAAAACAACAAAAACACGAAGTCAAATGACTTCCTAAACCAATTATCAAAATATATTCCCTGGCATTAAAATCCTGAGGCAAGTCCTTGTTGATGATTTTCTCTCAAAAGATGAAAAAAGAAAGAACGAAAAACAAACTCATAACCGAAAAATTACTTCCGCTCACTTCAAACGCTATTAAAGCACTGGAGCAAATTAAATCCGAGAAAATTGACAATCCCTTGGCACAAGATGATAGAATAACTTTACAGTACAGACAATTTTCTGCTCTGTTCTCATGCAATGTTGTCGCACGTAAAATAAATAGAACACAATTTATGAAAAGAGAAATGTAAATTCTATCTATAAATGATCCACCCAATTTTAAGGACCAGAGAGAAATACTGGTTCGAGAAAAAGGGCCAGACATTCCAAACTCAAAATCTCAAAAAATCTCAAAAAATCTATAATACCTAAAGGAAACTCTTGTATAATTTCAAGAGGTTAGGACCACACAATATTTGAAACTATTGCACTATTAAGCTCATAATCTACATGGTCATTCTACATGGTATGGAGATGTGGAAGAGTCAATTTTGGACAAAATGTCAGCCATCTTGTTGCCAGAAGCTTGCATAAATAGTTCAACTTCAGAGACCAAATAAGTTTGATGATTTAGTGTGTAAAAAAAACAAAAAACTATAACAAGTAGTCTACTGTACCAGCATGTGA
This sequence comes from Apostichopus californicus, assembly GCA_020650975.1. Lineage (NCBI taxonomy): Eukaryota > Metazoa > Echinodermata > Holothuroidea > Aspidochirotida > Stichopodidae > Apostichopus > Apostichopus californicus. The sequence continues at coordinate 22,714 of JAIPMN010005518.1, forward strand.
GGCATTTGTGATTTAACCATCATTTAACTCAGTGGCGACGCTACATGCTGGCATGAAGGGACAATTGCCCCCTAGATAATCCCTTTGTCCTCCGGTTACACCCATCAGATCTGCTACTTATACAAAATACAGAGAACTAGGCTTATCATTTGTATTGGAAACAGCTTCCAATGCAATACATTAATATGAATATTGTCAATGATAGCACCATTTTGCATGTAAGTCACTTTACTTGTAGAAAAATTCACAAAGGGGAGAGGAAACCTCTCCCCAGAGGCCCCTCTCCCATATCAGTGTTATATTTTTTCCCCAAAAAAATATGCCTTGCCCCCTATTTGTCCCTCTAGATTGCCCTGGCTGGCGCCACCACTGATTAAACTCTTCATCCTTCCCAGAGATCCTTACTAGCTCAAAATATGGCTCAATCCTTAGTATATTTTGCATAATTTGGAATAAAGATAAGTTTCTGTATGACTGATGACACCATATTTATTATCTGTAATAAAAGGAAGACTACCTCATTAATATATGTAAATGAATTCAAGACTCATCATTCATTTTATATTTCAAACAAACCAAAGCCTAGTGTATCCTGTACCATTCACCATATCTCCCAATTTGCCTGAAGTGAAATGCGGGTACGTCATTGATCTGTCCATTTGTATATCTGCAGCCTGGGGAAGGGGTGCACACCCCTCTCCCCTGCAGCCTGGGGGAGGGGTGTACACCCCCTCACCTTTTGGACATTTTTTGAATTCTGATGATGCCTACGTGCATTATGGTGGCATTTATTTAAGAATTTGACAGACCAAAATTACGCAAGTCGCAACAAACGAGGAGTGATTTCGGTAGCAAATTGTACAGACATATTACATGGATCAGAAGGAGTTGGAAAAACTTTGAAGATTGCTAATTCAAAGTAATTTTTGTGTGCCATTTTGTTTTTGTCTAAGAAAATTGAAATGCAGGTTTTTCGGATCAGCGTATTTGGGTGATTAAATATGGGTCACTTGGGAACTCTGCATTCATGTTTGCAAACTGTACAACCCACATTTGTATATTATTATCTATAGTCTTTATTTTTATATTTTTGGGTTTGGTTTTGTTATTTTGTTCCTTTTTTGGGGGGGGGGGTTAGGGGGGGTTCTTCTTTTAACTTGTTCTTCTCTTCAATCTGAGGATGATTCAAAGGTAGGTAATAAATTTCGCAAAGATCTAAAGTATTTAACATAATTAGATGACTGATTACATATTTACTCTTTTAATCACCACTATGCCACTGTATAATTAGACCATTTCCACTAGAATTTGTGCGTGCGTTTCTTTTTGTTATCCCAAAACACTGTGCAACAAAATTATTTTTACAGCTCTTCAGACATTTTCTTGATTGAGTACTGATTAAATAAGTGAATACAAAAGTATAAAACAATAAGTTACTCATAACAATTATCTCAAGAGAACAGGTAAAATTTCTTTCGGTTTTTTCCAATGTGAAAGTAAAAGCGACTCAGTCAAAAAGTTTCGACGAATTCGACATGTCAACTCAATTTTTCTTTCTTTTCTTTGTGTCCTTTTCTATTCCTTTGTGACATCGACTGTTTGGCAGCACTTGGATAATGAGCAATGCAGTTGATGCGGGTGGCTAAAGTACATGTCAAGATGGGCATCTGTTGCATTCTCTCCTCTGATCATGTACTGTATATCAGAGGACAACAGAACCACTCAAGTGAAACTAAATTTGTAAGAGCAGACTCAGTCAACCATACACATGTATGAGAATGAAGCTAGGATTAGTAAAGTTATTTAAATCTCAGAGGGGATAGGCTATGCTCTCGAAATACTTTCTTCACTCAGGAAAAAAAAAATGAGTATTTTTGGTCTTAAAGATGAGTTGAAGATTTTCACTGGAGTGAGGGAGATCTGGTCTGCTTGCCTACAGGTGTGTGTTGTAACTGCTTTCCAAAGAGACAGATAAACAGGGACAAGAGCAGGGGGAACTAGTGGGGGGGGGGGGACAGGAGGATGTGACAAAGCAGTGACAAAAACTTTCCAAGGCATTGCAGTGAGGATCTGATCTCCCTGCCAGTGTGTATCGTAATGGCTTTCCAAAGGAGAGAGATAAACGTGGACAAGGGCAGGGGGAAACAGTAGGGGGTGGGGAATATGATGTAACAGTGATAACAACCTAACGAGGCATTGTAGTAACTGATCTCCCTGCCTGTGTGTGTTGTAACTGCTCTCCAAACAGAGATAAATGTGGCCAAGAGCAGAGGAAACAGTGGGGAGGGGGGGGGGGG
>JAIPMN010005519.1:5218-22462 GCA_020650975.1 Apostichopus californicus
CCTAGACAACCCCCCCCCCCCCAACCCCGCCAAAAATGTTCCAGCAATACCATGAGACAAAAAGTATAATTTAACCCACCAGCTAAACAAAACACCGCCACGCGAGAAACAAGCGAACGATATTTTTGTTAATGGAAGGAACTTATCACTCATCTTCATACATTTAATCAGGGATCAGCTTGGTTATTAAACAATATAATAAAACCAATTATAGTTCAAACAGTTGATATGAGTGACCAGATAAGATTAGAAAATAACAGCTACTAAAAAAAATCTTGTTAATGATGGAGATTTATATGCTAAGATTTTACAATTAAAAGTAACAGGCACATTCACTCTTAATAAATACAATGTTAATACTAAGGTAGAGAGTATTCAGCTGTACTGACTTACAGTTACTTGGACATCTTCATGCTCATCTTGTAACTCCACCCAACGAATCCCTAAACAAGAGGGAAAAGTATAAGTAATGAATACGTATGAGATCACACAAAAACAAAGACAATACAGTATATTTAAATGTTGTAAATATTCATCATATGCAGCCATTAATGAAGTGTTATCTCAGAGATAATCAGTTCATACTACAATTTAATTTCACTTCTTGTTAAATTCATTTTGCATGTTTTCAAATGTCTTGACAATTTGTCTCCTGTTTATTATTATTATATCAGTTATTACTTAAGGGATTTCTAACAAGTACGTCCTGCCAATATTTTAATGAACATGATATACACATCAAGGCTAAATGCATGAAATCAAGGTCACTAATGCTGTGGTCGCTTTGATTCCGTGATTGAAAGACTAATTTGTGAAGACTGGATTCTATAAAAAGTTCTCTGTTTGCTTGAAATATTGAAAATAAGTATATAAATAACAAAATTAATAGCATATGTCAACACATATTGACTAATAGCACACTGATATAATCCTCTCCCAATATATAACAGTGGTTTATGTGTAAAACAGAATTACTGTACAATAATCAGTTCACTTATCTCCCCAACCCTCCTCTTCCCTCCCGTTAACCATCAAATGACCTATTCATGGGATTTCCCCTTGGTATCACGATGACTCAATCAATGCAACCCAATGTACTATCAAACATTGGTGCGATGCAGGGAAATGATCCGTCCTGGTGAACTGGTGAACTTAGTACAAATAATCTAAAACAGTATTAACTTTTTTGCCTTTGAAGGGTTCACTAGCGAACCTCTCATAGACTTCTGGTGAACTCAGTGCAAATAATCTAAAACAGTATTAACTTTTTTTGCCTTTGAAGGGTTCACTAGCGAACCTCTGATAATCTTCTGGTGAACTTAGTGCTAATAATCTAAAACAGTATTAACTTTTTTTGCCTTTGAAGGGTTCACTAGCGAACCTCTCATAGACTTCTGGTGAACTCAGTGCAATTAATCTAAAAACAGTATTAACTTTTGTTGCCTTTGAAGGGTTAACTAGCGAACCTCTGATAATCTTCTGGTGAACTTAGTGCTAATAACCTAAAACAGTATTAAGTTTATGCAAATAACCTAAAACAACATTGAGTTTGATGCCTTCGAAGCGAACCTCTCATAGTCTCCTGTACTTAGCTCAAATAAGTTATTTATTGTAATATATTTTTAAATTTCATAAATACATATCTTTCAGGGTGTACTGATCCCTTGAATGAATTATTCCTTGTTGTGTTACATATGTCTGTGAGATTGTGTATAATTTCAGCACTAAATTATGACAGGCCACCAAATTTGTGACTACATGCTTCAATAAAAGAGTTTAAGACAAAAAAATACACAACATTGAAAATAATGTTAATAGTGTACATTAAATAGCTACATGTTACGATCTTAACGTTTCATATTTTTACCTCTGTATAATTATTGTTGTAATTTATTGAGTGTGTTGTTTTTTCAATGAAATACACTGGTTGATAGTCAACATTTAATTTCACTGTTTTTATCTGTGTAATTATTTGTTTTTGTTGATATTTCTTCTTTTCAGTGTATAAGAGTGACAATCGTCTTATTGCAAATATTTGAAAGTATTTGCAACTACGTTTATCACACATTGGTGCGATTTAAGGTTTAACATTCTCATCATGATGAAAGTTCGACATTTCCTTGCAACATTAATGTCATCGTTACAGAACCACATCCAGGTCACCCAACTCCAATTCTGTGATTTCCTTAAGAATTCACAAATGTAGGAGACAATCAAATTGGACATTGACTTATGTGATGATGCAATAGAAAGGTGAGAGTTTAAGAGCTGGTGAAGAGTGCAGCATTCTAAGTGTTTTAAAATGACCAGTGTACTCCATTCTGAAGGTAAACTGAGTTTGATTCATTCATGTGGTTTATATTTTCAGCGGGACCCACCCCTCTCCCTCTAGAACTTTGAAATCAATCGAATAATTTCGTGTAAAAGTTAAGTAAAATGTTGGGTAGGCCGTGTAACCATCTGACGTTCATACTGTTGTAACTTTCATAAGAAAATTCCCTAAATTTATCATTATTGACATATAACGGGATAGTTAGTTTAGTTGATTCTCTTGAACACTCTAGACCGGGTTCTGCTTTTTGTTTTGTTTGACGGAACTTGTGTTATAATTAGCATATTTTATCTTCATTTGGAAAGCTTTCAACAGTTTAAGGGTTAATTATAAATGCATATTATAGTGCGAAAGACTATTAGCAGTTTAAGCGTTAAATGCTTATAAACCAGTCTATTTAACCGTCTCAATAACGCCAGGTTAGAGATAAACGGTAGGAGGTGGGGGGGGGGGATCCAGACCAATGTTCAGGGGTACTGAAAGCGCTGCCCAGTGAATGTTTCCACGGTCAAGAGCTTGCTCAATACCCATGGTCAGTGGTCTAGCTGGAACCGGAGACATATTGCCTACGAAGCCCTACACACTCCTGAAATTAAGTTTGAAAAGTATTTGATGCATCCCGGGGCGCGAATATTTTTTTCCCAAACTAAACTGACACTGAAATTATTTCCTCGATTCTGATTGGCTCTCAGCGAGCACGTGATTTAATTTAGTATTCAACATGGATCCCTCCATACTCTGTCGATATCGGTATGATCAACACGAACAAATTCAAGAAATTCACATTAGCAACTTTCCAGAACTTTTGGTAGGTATATATGAACGAAAGTATATACCGTAGTGGTCTTAACACAATGAATTAAGCAACTATTCCCAACTACTGCGCCCATTATAGGCAGTCATCGATCGTTTGTTTACTCGCTTGACTCCGCTCTAAACAACACAGATAGTGTAGCCTATTGTACTGTGTATAGTATACAACACAATAAAACACAGTGCATTTGTAATTGTATAAATGTAGCCGATGTACATATGTACGAGGTTTTTGTGTACATTCGGAGTTGCGATACTTTTTTAATCATAAATCAAAATGTATTCAGTCAATGAATCATGATAGGTCTAGTCGAATATGCAGTGGCCATCAAGACGGCGAGTGAGTTTGTGCCAGCCAGTGAGTGTACACAAAAAAGGCATTGGACGATATATTTATTTTAAGGAAAAGTCGCCCAGGAAAAAACCTGGGCACGAAAACCAAACTACCAAACGATATATATGTCTGTGTCTTTGACTTGTTCCCAAACTTGTTCTTATAACCTATACGTACGGAAACCTTTACGGAAACTATTGGCTCGCTGTGAGGCAATCAGAATCGAGGAAAAAAATTCAGTGTCAGTTCAGTTTGGGAAAAAAACATTCGCTCCCGGGGCCCCAATGCGAAAATATACACATCTATAGCGATAGAAAATCACTGTTCCGAAAAATAATTCGCGATTATAATAGACTCCTGTACCCTTCCCATAGCATCCGGGCATCTCTGTTTACCATAGTACCATTGTCTAAGAACATGTTAGTTTGCTGGTAGTAGGGCTATAGTTACAGTTAGACATGATCTCGTTTTGTATTTTGAGAGAGATGGGCGAGATTAGAGAAATTGAAGAGATAGTAATAGTGAGTGAAGAAGAGACAAAGTTTTTTTTTTGGACAAAGAGGATCAAATTGAAACCATGTCAAAACAAGAAATTGAAAGCCAGATTACTTTCTTACAAGTCCGGAACGATGAACGAGATATCAAGATACTTGGAAGCTGTAACACATCGTAGAAAATACGAACTTGAAACATTTTTGGGGTCACGTGATGCAAATTATCTGACAGGTAAATGTTTTATTTGCAAATTTTTCTCTGTATTGTCTCTATTGACATCCAATGGCAAGTTGCTTCCTTTATCCCTTAACATGAAAATAGCTTTAGATCTAAGTATTATAATAACATTGTTCCTGTATCTCCATGGTAACACCTAACAGTTATGTCCCAAGATGTCTACAGACGCAATATATCAAGATGTATTGCAACGAGTAAACTATGAGTGATTTCCGCTGAAGAAAGTTGGTGAACCAAGGACGTCCATGAAGTGGAATGGGTTTATTTAAATTTTCATCCAACTTTAGGTAACATATATACTCTTGTTTTAATCAATTTAGTCGGACGAATCCTCACTCCCTCTGCCTTGAAACAATGGAACTACGAGCCGCTAGTTTTCTTTGCCTTTCGGGAGAAATACTTCATCACGTCTACTTATCCGTCACCTGCATGGTGAGTACACACTCAATTTCCCTTAGTACAATTTCGTATATACAATGCTTTATGCATTAATATACCTTAGCTGCACGTTTACGCTAACGTCGTATTTGAAAATAATTTAAATGTGCCCTACACAGAAAGATAAAACGTGCCTTGAAATCAGCTCTTATGTTCGAACGTTGCCATTATACTAAACGCCTATAAGAACATTATTTGTTAGCTGGATAAATCAGACATATAATGTAAAAAATTGAATTAAAAAGCAAAATGGAACCTCCTAAGTAGGTGTTATTTGTGTCACTTGTTTGTAAATGTGTTTAGGCAACGACATGTTAAAGATCAATGTTTTCATTGAATATTCCAAAATAAGACTTCATGTTGAGGAAAAAGTATGTTTAATTGTAACTCATTGCTAGCTCATTTTGACTAACATTAGAAAGGTTTGGTACAATATTCAGAAGTTGGCTTTCATTTTGCCCAAAAAAAAAAAAACAGACTAAAAACCACCGTAAAAATATTAACTGTACCACGTTGTGCTAATAAATAGTAAATTAATTGAGATAAGAACCAGCGTAAACCATCTCGAAATCTTACTTGAGGCTTTGAACTGACACACATTTGGCAAGTTTATTGATCAATAAATGTATTTTTTTAAGTTTATGTTGGAAGAGAGTCAACTCTCATGCACGCAGCTTCATCCAAATCACTATAGTGTCGTCAGCTACCTACACCGTTGTGTGCATGTCTTTTATATTAACGGACCCGAACTGGAGCTTACTTCTTGCACCCCTCCTCCATTTGATCCCATCTGTAAGGGATTACAGTATGACGTCATCACTCAGTCACTAACACATCAACCGTTCATTTCTACTAGTTTCCTTATATGTCATATAACAACAGTTCGCTCCGAGTTAGTGATTTTATGACACAGTGTATGCTCTCGTTTCACAATGATTCATGATGCTATAACCCAACGGATACAATCCTAAACCATCACCAACCCCTCCCCGACCCCAGGGAATGATTCTAATGATTTTATTATATTAAAGAATTCCGGAGTAGAGATTTATGGTAGATTTGAGTATAGACTTCTACAGTTAGCCCTTTGTGTGTAGAGAAAACTGTTACCCTATAAAAGTGAGATTCAAAATGTTTATTTTTTTTCATCAGTTCCATTCACGGTTAATAAACTGTGAAAAAAAATTCACGGAGAAATTAATGAACAAAGGATTTTCTACAAGAAATTTATAAATATCTTCTTTGATACTTTTGATATTGTTAACGAATTATGATATGCACATCAGCAGAGTGAAATAAAATCATCATGAAGCCGGCGGGAGGGGATTGACAGTTTAAAAGTTATATTCCAATATTGTGTGAGGCTTGTAACACACCATAACACCGGACTAAACTTATTTTAAAGTCTAACCGTTTCTTTGTTTATCATTTTTTTGACTGTGTGTGCAGAAGTAAGATTATTTAGGCCGCATCTAAACTTGTCATTGAGAACAGTGCTATTATCATTACGAGGTATAAACTTGTAGCTGGCCTATCTAAATTCCCTGTTCGATACACGACAATTATAAATATTTCCCCCCTTATGAGAAACAAAGTCTAATATTATTTTGTCTCATTTTCTTTGTTTCACATTAATTAATACCTCTTTGCTGTTATTAAAATTACCGTTACTAATTATCAGGAACATGAATATATGTCTCTCTTACCTCTTCTCCTGGTAGATTGCCCCGTGTGTCACAGGGCTGAAAGGAAGAGAAATATTATTATTCATGAGATTTGGAAAATGAATTTCAGGAAAATATAATATGGCGAAGCAAAAAGTGTATAAGTTAGAATGATATATCTTCACAAATATCGCAGTAAATTATTCCTGGCAGGTAAACACACATCTGCATTGAAAACACTAAAGTCAATAAAGAGACAGACTAGTCAATGTAAGATGCACGGACTTAAAAACATGAATATAAACATCAGCTTAATAGGGAAGACAAAATCACTTTTAAACCCGTCATCAACCACTGAATGACGTCATCACAAACTGAGTGAATTCATAATGACCAACTTCTCACTGAGATGATCAGATGGATACAATGGACGACAGAGAAGATGACGAGAAGGGAAAAGAGGGAATTATTTAAAGATAGACCCCAGAACATCGTTGTCAGAAAAGCGAAACCTTGCTTAGTCCACAAAGCAGCACATTGGTTACACCCCCCCCCCCCCTCGTCTGAGACGGTCTGTTTCTGTCGTATTGTAAGTAGTGTAAAGATATCCATCAAAGTTTTGGAAATGTCTGGTCAAAATATACAATAATAGACACAATGGGATAATTAAATAGATATGTTTACAATTTAAACATTTCACTAGATATAATAAACATTGCACAAACTTGTTTCATTTCTAAATTTACCCTGTCTATGTATGTTCAATTGGAAGTTTGTACATGCGCACTTAATCAGTTTTAAAATAGTTGACTCTCTCTGTTTAACGTTAGGAAAGGAACATTTAGAACAGGAAGCAACGGTCTGTACATTAAGGAATATTTAGAGCGGGTTTATGTAACCGATACGCCCTGTGTGTCTATTAGACTAGTATTGGCAGAAACCGCGTGAGCTCGTCATTGCTGTGTCTCTATGTATAAGCTGGACTTGGTTTGGTTTGCTCTTATACTCTATAGAACGCTGTTCGGACTCGAGAGTACCATACTCGTACCAAGTAGTCTCGGACTTGGCTCGGGATAAGGAATAATTGGACTCAACTACATCATAGTGTTTCTTATGGTATAATATACAGATATATTGAGGGAAAGAGTACCAATAACAATAGGAACCATGTCAGGATAAAAGGCCCGGATGTTGCATTATATTATCGTCAGCACTTTAATATAATTATGAAGAAACAATAGTTAATTTGCCGGGTGGTAATTTTACAAAATCAACCACATTACCAGGTACTTTGACCCCCCTACCCCTACCCCTACACCATATCCTCCCACTCAGGCCCAAGCTTCTTAGAGATGCTAATTTTTATTAATTTTGTTTAGCAGTTATTCAAAAGACGAAAGGAATAATACAAATATTTTAAAACCACTATTAGTTCAAATTCACCGTTGACTTTTTGTTGTATCATAATGCTAACAATTTACATTTTTTTTAGTGAAATATATTACGTATCTGGTAAAAAGTATTAGTTTGTTTCAAAGAGATCTTACAAGGTACCGATTGAGAGCCGTAAGTAATGTTTCTCGCATGCGTAACTGATGCATTATTATTCTGTAAGATTTTGGCATAGGCTTAGCCCAATTTATGTTGAATATATTGATAGGAATGTCGGAATTTTATAGTGCTGGGCGGGATTCACGATTTTTAAGACAGGGCTGGGCGGTAATGTTTAGTGCTGGGCGGGGCCGTCCAGTGCCGCCCAGCGTGGGCACATCCCTGCGTTTCTTAAAAATGAAATAAAAACCTTAAATTGAATATTTAAGTTAAACTTTTAAGTAATCACCTCTCCTTTAATATTTCTAGTATGTACATCATGGTGATTCAACTTACCTAAAAAAATCCATTTGTTTCTTAGTTTCAAGTTAAACCCAGATACCAGCTCCTTTCATATAAGCCTGTTCGGACCCACAGATTCATATCAGTCACGTATATATACATTAATCTAATTCAATAATGAAATATAATCAATATGGATTCCTCAAATCCCATTACACCTCTAACTACTAGAACCTAGTCACATTTAATGATTGTTGTATTGCTGCGTGCAGTGACGTCAGACTTAAAAATTCTAGAGATGAAAATTATCCATCGATATTTTCACCAATCAAACATTTTTGACTGAGACGGTGTAGAAGAGAGACACTGGAAGCACGGTAGATTCATTTCGCTTTATATGTTTTTATCTGTCTGAATATTCTCTATTTTAAAATTGAGAATTTTGGTTGATTCACAAGACAATAACTTCTTTAAGGAGAGCATATAGGGTCTATATGCAGAGAAAGAAGGACAACAATAATTAGGAAATAGGATGCATGCATGGTAGTAGCAACTATACAAATTCTCTGTGCGCTCGGCGCGCACAAAATGTACTTCTACAATGATATTTTTACGCATTTCGCATGCATGGCAGCTCACTAGAACAGATGTTTGCGCGCTTCGCGAGCGTTTTTATCCTTAGTTCCATGCATTCTTGATAAACATAATGCAGGCTAGACCAGCAATCTCGGCACTTCAACATGATCTATGCGTGTCATAATGTACCACTCAAAAAGTACGCCATTCTGCTCGAAGAATAAATATTTCAACAAGTTTTTTGAACTTGTCACTCTGGGAAGAGTGCTCTCTTAATGCAAAAGATTGAAACTAGTGACAAATCAAATTGAAAAGCGTTAGAGATTTTCAATCTAATATATTGATAATCAATCCTATTCAATTCCAATTTTTCAATCCAAATTTCCATTGGTCCCTACTTTCAGTCTTTTAGATTGATTCTCAATTTGTTTATGTTAGAGAGTGATATATGTATCAAAATCATCACACAATAGATACATTTATCATTCAGACTTAGCCTATAATTATATCACAATATTACTTTCATTTATTTGATTCATTGAATACGTAATTTTTTTTCTATATCATTAATTGCAAGTGTAGCTTTAAACGTTTCATGAGGTAACAAACACCACTTTGTAAATGTATATCAAATGGGCGAGCCAGTGTGCTCGTCTTCCAATATAAGAGAGCCTGCACATAAACAGAAGGTCCATGCAGGTTCAAGACCCAGGGAAGCTGCAGGTGGTCGATTGTTCGCCAGTTTGAAATCTCATTGATTTAATGAAGTTCTATTTTCTGAAATATTATTTCATGCTTTATTTGACACTATATATATCCTTTAAAAAAATCTAAATTGTGTGAAATTTCTCCGTTTTCAGTCTCCTAAAATATAGTCGTTTTGCTATTTAAGCTTTTCAATGCAATGGTGTTCATATGTTTTACTACATTGCAAAATTATTACATTGGTAGCGTGACAGGACGAAAGTGGTAATTCAGATCTCTTTGTAAGTAGACCAAAGTAAACCCATATCTCACTCATTTATGTGGCAAAAATTAAGCGAAAGTCACTCTCTGCAGGGCAGACATGGTTTACACACAGAAAGCGGAAATAAATCAATATATCACTAATGTACGAGAATCTCGCACAAAGATACTCGTTCGTATCTTTAACTTCGCGATTTTTTTGCTCAAGTGAGTTGGGCCTGTTGGTTATGCTAATATAAAATAATATCGTACACTCGCACACTTTTTTGGTAATTAGCGTTAAAAAATCGTCCCAATTGGGTGCTACGGATTGACAATTATCTGTGGGCAATTGTCTGGGGGAAATTGTCCGGGGGGAAAATGTCCGGGAGGGTAATTGTCTGGGGGGTAAATGTCCGGGGGGGGGGGAGTCGACCGGGATGGGAATTGTCCGGGGGGAATTTTCTGGGATGGGAATTGTCCGGGTTGGAATTGTCTGGGTGGGAATTGCCGGGGGTAATTGTCCAGGGGGGGGGGGAGTTGTCTGGGGGTAATTGTCCGGGAGGTAATTGTCCAGGGGGAGTTGTCCGGTCACCAGATATATATACATCCTGGAGAATAACTCCTCGTCGTTGGACAACTGCAGATTTATCCTAAAATAAAATTGTCGTTACTTCAGTATGAGGACCTAGCCCCCCTCCCCCCAATTAGAGTCTCTAAGGAATTTTTGTTTCCATATATGATATATTAATTAAAATAACAAATCAAAACCAGAGAAAGTGTTCCATTACGATAATTATACGAAAGTGCTGGAGTACGAGCGTGGAAGGGAGGCTTCATTTAGTTTCATGTTATTTGTACCATACCTCATGTTATTTGTACCATACCTCATGTTATATGTACCATAACTCATGTTATGTGTACCATACCTCATGTTATTTGTACCATTTCTCATGTTATTTGTACCATACCTCATGTTATATGTACCATACCTCATGTTATATGTACTACACCTCATGTTATATGTACCATACCTCATGTTATTAGTACCATACCTCATGTTATATGTACAATACCTCATGTTATTAGTACCATACCTCATGGTATATGTACCATACCTCATGTTATTTGTACCATACCATATGTAATATGTACCATACCTCATGTTATATGTACCACATCTCATGTTATATGTACCATACCTCATGTTGTTTGTACCATACCTCGTGTTATTAGTACCACACATCATGTTATATGTACCATACCTCATGTTATGTGTACCATACCTGATGTTATGTGTACCATACCTCATGTTATTTGTACCATACATTATGTTATTTGTACCATACCTCATGTAATTTGTACCAGACCTCATGTTATTTGTACCATACCTCATATTTTTGTACCATACCTCAAGTTATTTGTACCACACCTCATGTTATTTGTACCATACCTCATGTTATTTGTACCACACCTCATGTTATTTGTACCATACCTCATGTTATTTGTACCATACCTCATGTTATTTGTAACATACCTCATGTTATTTGTACCATACTTCATGTTATTTGTACCATACCTCATGTTATTTGTACCATACCTCATGTTATTTGTACAATACCTCGTGTTATTTGTACCATATCTCATGTTATGTGTACCATACCTCATGTTATTTGTAACATCCCTTATGTTATTTGTACCATATCTCATGTTATTTGTAACATATATCATGTTATTTGTACCATACATCATGTTATTTGTACCATACCTCGTGTTATTTGTACCATACATCATGTTATTTGTACCATACCTCATGTTATTTGTTAACTAATTATTCCTTTAAAGAAGTGGAATAATGCCCTCATGCTGTAATGTTTATTTAAACAGAATGACTTGAATCCTCTTTGTAGATTATTGTTAGTAACATAAGTTTTCAAATAATTTATTAACTTTTTACGTTCTTATCTTTACGTTCATATTGTTGTACAAATTTTTTTATTTCTTAGACTGTGTTTCATACGGAAGCCCAATAGGACCAAGAGAGAATTTTTTTTTTTTTTTTCCGAAGAAAATATTTTGTTTTCCGAAGAAACTTTTTCTTGTTTTCCGAAGAAAATATTTTGTTTTCCGAAGAGATTTTTTCTTGTTTTCCGAAGAAATTTTTTCTTGTTTTCCGAAGAATTTTTTTCTTGTTTTTCTCTTTGATCCCCGAGGACAGACTATGGTTTTCCTGTTAGGGCACTGAAGTGGTACCTCAACAGAACACAAGATCTCTTGGGTACTTCGGTTCGAGAACCAGGGGGTACGGATGGTTCCAGACCCATCTTTCATCGCTAAGAACCAGGTCCTGGACTTCCTCCCGGGTGACATCTTTATCCCGGAGATTAAGACCGCCTCCTCGATTCCCGAGGACAGACAGACAGACTGTGGTGTCCCGTTAGAGCACTTAAATGGTATCTACACAGGACGGAAGAACTCAGAGGTACTTCGACTTCCCTCTTCATCCGACCTCGAGCGCCTTACTCAGCGGCCTCGAAAGATACCTTGTCTCGCTGGCTCGTAGAAATCATCCGCCTGTTTGCGACAGGGCCAGGCAGACCAAGGGCCCACGATATCAGGGGTGTCGCTACTTCGACAGCCCTGTTTTTCTTAGGAAAACAAAAAATAATCTTTGGAAAACAAAAAAATTTCTTCGGAAAAGAAAAATATTTTTTTCTCTCTTGGCCCTATTGGGCTTCCGTAGTTTCTCCTATTGATAAATATTTTTTTATTTCTACTGGCGATTACGGAAATGAAATGTACAATATATGCGCAGGACTTTTTTTAATAGGTTCGAGTTATATATTTCTTACGGAAGCTCTAAGTGTACATGTTATTTGAACAACCGTATTGCAATATTATAGTAGGAACTATGCATCTGACCGTTTGTAATTAGCCTCAGAAGGCGATGAGAATAGAAACAACTTCAGTCCCAATTATCACATGTATAAGAAGGTGAAGCTAGTATATATATATATTTGTTATGAAAAATGTGATAGGTGTTATTTAAGTTCCGATGCTGGTTAAAAGCAACCAGGTTTCCAATTTGTTCAAGCATCTATCCAAATTATAAGAATCCATCAAACTGATGAAAACTTTTGAGTGCTATTTGATGGCGATGAAGTTGACATTGTAAACGAAACCAGCTATGTAAATGTTACATTCGTTAAGTTAGTCTTGTCATCCAACCATTGCTGTAAACGGATCATCCAGCTCCTTCAACGGAGAGTCTACAGTACATCTGTAAGATGCTTTTTAACAAAATGCAGAAAGCAATATACGGCAAGGGCTTACCATATATGTATATATCCGTGACGCAGTATATTGAAAAACAAATTCAGATTCATGTGCGTGATATTTTTTATTGTGTTCGTATACAGCGTCACAAAATACGTGTCTTTTTCGCTTGTTACCATGGTATCTAGACAACAGAACGAAGCAGTATTATAATTGCCCGCCACATACTGACTGGTATAATGGTCTTGTTGTGTAAATGTGCGTGGAAAGTGATTTAATCACAGCTCCACCGAATCATTGGTAACGATTTACACCACAGAGCAAATCTGGTACCACTATAAAAATATATTTGCAAGATCTTTTTTTTACAGTTTATTTCAATTAACGAATATAATAATTTCACGAATTTCAAAATAGTCTTCAATTTTCTTTCATTTTATCGATAAACATATCACCTCTTCTTTCATTTATATCAATCGCCAAAATGTCCACCATTGCACTCTGGAAAACGGTGAGTCTAATGTTCACAAGCTATTTCGTTTATCTATATGCAATCCAAACACAAATGATAGGCAATGACAACCAGTTTCTGATATGATTTTAAAACCATTGAAAGAACAACACATTATAAATCGCGCTGCTTCGCATCGGTCACCCTACGTTACATTACCAGTTCATCTTCATTTCTGACCCAAAAAATATCGGTTTTTTAATGTCCTATACACATTGGTGTACGTGGAACCGTCGCAGAAACATTTACCTTGATAAATAATGTTTAAACAGTAGAGATCTTTCAAATCACCTGAAGCTATGAGAGAAAACAGTGTTAAATTCAATTGTACGTCAAAATGTTTACACTTATCTAGATAAATAGTAACTTAAACTATGGTTGCCATTCAAATCTCTTGAAATTTTTAGAGAGAACTGAGTTAATAATTGAGTAAGATTTAACTTAGAAGGAAGAGTAGCAGAAATGGACTTTTGTAATTTCTGTACTTTGTGTTGTTTTTGCTACAATCTGCTGGTAGCAAACTTGGCAGTAAAAGGAAAGATAAGAACCTTGAAAACATAATGTTACTTCAGTACACCGAAATCCCACCAGTGGGGAAGGTTTAAGTTCTTAACAAATTTACCCATGACACTAAATTTGTGGGACACAAAATTGTCTAACTCTGGTTAAGCAACAAATAATTCACTGATCAGGAGCAGTCATGTGATTGTAACAATATTTCTAGACCTCTTAGTAAGTTGCAGAATATCCAATATCCAATTCTGCAAATACATGGTTTGGTCAAACTTACAACCTATTACGTAATAGGCAGTTTTATTTCATGTTAAGAAATACGTTTACCCAGTGACTTAATTCTCACCTTTATTTATCTTTAGCCATTCCCCAACTTTTCATTGACTTATACATTTGAGGTAGATCACCCAAAACTCTGTCCCTGTAATCAGCTGCTAAAATTACCACATGCCCATCATGTGCTTTTGAATTAACTCGCTAAAACAGCACAAAATTGCAACAGTGAATTTGTTCAGTAATTACTGGAACGAAGACAACTTATTTAAAGCTTACTATCATTTAGTGTTGAAATGATGCTTGGAAGGCTCCCGTAAAAGTGAACAAAACCACTTAAAATCATAATACCGGGGCAGCTACACGGGGCATCTATACAGGACATCTATACTGGGGCAGCTATACAGGGGCAGCCATACATGGGCATCTTTAAATGGGCAGCTATACGGGATAGCTATACGGGGCGGCTATACAGGAGCAGCTATACAGGAGCAGCTATACAGGGGCAGCTATACGGGGCAGCTATACAGGGGAATCTATACAGGGCATCTATAAAGGGGCAGCTATACGGGATAGCTATACGGGGCAGTTATACGGGGCGGCTATACAGGAGCAGCTATACAGGGGCGGCTATATGGGGCGGCTATACAGGGGAAGCTATACGGGACAGATATGCGGTGGCAGCTACACAGGGGCAGACATACAAGCACAGCTATACGGGCAGCTACACCAAGCTACAGGGTCGGTTAAAAGGACTGTTATACGACTCTTACAACTGATGTATGTGCTCTGGCTAACATATTCACCGAAATTAAATGAACATAAAAAACTTTACATTGTTCATAACATACTATGGTTTCATCGGAATCCAAACTTGAATCTCATTGGATGTACATTGACAACCCACACAAATAAACAAACGGCATATACATCAGCATATTGCACATTAGTAACAAACTTGTCTAAAGGTATACCTTTTAGCTATAGGCCTATTTTTAAAATACTTGTAATATCAACGGTGTCACTGACATCGAAGTGATACGTGTGTGTCAGTATATAAATTAGTGTTGTGAGCGCTGAATGATTTTCAGGAAAACAGTGCTCTTATCACCCAACCCCATCTATTCTCTTTTACAGCTCTCATTCCTCAATTTTCTCATCATTTCTAGCATAAAGCGATCAGATCTCAGCTTTTCTTTGAATGCTGATAACGTTGTATCTTTACAAACTGAAACTACTAGAACCGAGTTTCCTTTACTCATTGCTGTATCTTTGCATACAGTGACAGCTGCCATTAATTGGGTGCATCATTACCAATATAACAGTTTCATTGGGACGTTATTGAGGAGCGAATCTAAAAACACGATCATATTGATTTTGTTTCTTATACTTTGATCTAACTGAATATGTTTCATTGTTATTAATACTGTATGTACCGTACTTGAGGAGAATTGTTTTACTGATAAATTAGTTGCTTGAGTATAATGATAAAAACACGGGTCTACACAGGCGCGTATCCAGGATTTTCTAACCCGGGGGACTCGAATTACTATCTAAACGGAGCGCCACTATCGGTTGGCGCGCAGCGTACAAGAAAATTTCTAGTTTTGATCCCCCCCCCCTCCCCCAGATCACCGGAAATCGCACTTCTCGGGCTTGAAAATGACCAACCAGATGTACACTTTTGCATGAGAACCAAGTATTTCCAATGGTTTTTTCATCCATAACTTTTTGAAGATTGTGACCAGTCACACATCATGTTCGGCCTCAATGCATCTCCTGAGGATCATTGCTTTTGTAGGCGGCCCACAATACCCGTCAGCCCCAGTTTTCAAAGTTTTAAGCCCATTATTTGTTCAGAATTTGATAATTCACATTTCTCGTGAATAAATTCACTTCAAAACATACCCAAAATGTTGCAAAAAAAAATCATCTATGGACAACCAATATAGAGAAACCTCCTTCAACCCCCAACAGACCGGTCAAAATTGCACGAGTAGAGGGAAGTATGATGAAGAACGTTGGTCAGGGAATTTTTGAAAATTCAGACACAGTCAATTTATTTGTGTACAAATATTAAAACCTCTTATAACGGCTACTATAAAATTCCGTTGAAGGAAACGAAAACATACCAGATATTTCCAAAACCGAACACTACACACATAGACAGTTTGGAGGCTGTTCATGCTGGACGCAATGTCCATGCTCACTGATATGATGTGATATCTGCCGTTTGCTTTATAAATTCGAATACTTGAATGCAATGCCCCAAGTTCTTTTCATTTCGAAAGACGCACAGTTTCAAGTTCATTACACACTTCAGTTTAGGGAAGATCTTGGGATTTTCATTTTTAGATGTCGCTAGATATTGCTAGATATCCATACAGTACAGTGTCCTTGGGATATTTCGGGGCCTGATGTTTGGAAATTGCAAAATCGAGAGTGGTCACACTCCACGTAGTTCAGTGCATGACCTCTTGAATTAATTAATAGAGGGGGGTGTATGTAGCACAATTTGCGATCGATATGGGGGAGGGATTTAAGGAGAGGGGTATGTCCCTCCCCCTTTGAGAAATTTTTGAACAATTGAAGGTCCTTAGATGCGATCTGAAACAATGTTTTGCCAGTTTCATCATTATCATATGATATCATATTATCAGCAGATTTTGTTTCCTGTTTGAATTTTTTTAAATGTTCTTTTACATATTATATCAGAAAGACAAACACAGTGCTCTGTAAAAAATTTTCAAGTAGGATGATTTTGTTTATTATCCAAATCTGGACTTTAAAACATTTGACGAGCTTAACTGATGGACAATATAAACTGTAAGACAGCCATATGTGCAGTGGCCTAAAAACAAAATCGTTATCGCAGTGTATTAGCCGTGTAATAATTATTTGTAGGAAGCGCGTTTCACGTACGCTAGTTTAGCTTCATAACATGCTGTTCGTGCAACAACAAGTTATGAAGAATCATAGAAAGGATGAGAACGCACGTTGTCAT
>JAIPMN010005521.1:3600-21944 GCA_020650975.1 Apostichopus californicus
GGGGGGGGGGGGTCGTGAACGTTTCTTCATTGTCCCGGGAGTCCGGGGGGGGGGTGGATAGAGACAGATTGAGAAACAAAATCTCTATAGTTGAATACGTTGTTCCGAAAGTAAATCTCACTATATGGATTTACATTGTGAGAAGACAAATGGGGGGTGGGGGGGTGTATGGGAAGGGAAACTATCAAAGTAAAAAGTTAAAAAGTAAATAAAGTAAGAAAAAAAGAAAGAAAACAGGTAAACAGTACATGTGAACTTAAAATACTTTACTTAGTGTATTTGATATGTTATAGTATATATGGTTGAGCAAACGATCACAAAAAAAATTAAGCAAATAATCAAAACCCAATTAGCAGTAGGAAAACAGATCACAAAATCCAAAAAAAAATAAAACTATTTTGGATTACGACTGTTGTGTTTTTTTTGTAAATGAAGAGGATGTTGATTTCGATATGGAAGCTTTTTTGGTTTCATGTAGTAAATACGGTACACATTTGGATAATGCTATTTATTTTGCAGCAAAAACAATTACATTCCACCCTAGGGCACTGTGGGTAACGACAGTACTGGGATATTTAGTTACATTATAGGAACGTTTTATAGGATAAGCGGAACGTATTTGACCACTATTTTCTCTGTCATTTTAATCACTGAAGACCCGGTTGGGAGGACATGACTATGGGAAAGAGCGGGAAATGCCCCACCTCCTCACCTTCCAGCTCCCCCCCCCCCCGCACTCCGAAAACAAAACGGTCGTGAAAACGAGCCTACAGTATTGCATAGCAATATTACTTCCCCTTTGCCAATAGTATAGTAGCTAATACACTATTCACTATATGCAGTAAGTGCTGCGCTTTCGTATACACCGCGTGTAACAACGACGAAGAAAAGGGCGCATACGAAGTATACACAGATTATCAAGCAGTCGAAGCAGTGCGCGCTGCTGTTTTCGATTACGTAACAATGATAACGCAACCTACATACGTTAGATATCCAAGCGACCAGCTGAATGTATTGCAAACATTGAATACATATACGTGCACATTTAGGCTCACACAGACAACATTGAAAGAGAGAAAGTCGTGAGTACCAAACCGCAAAGAAGAAATTGCAAAAGCATTGGCAAAAGGCTTTTCAAGGTTGGTATTGCTTTCAGTTGAAATAATGTATAAGCACTGTAGATATTACAGGTTTTGACTGCGCGTTGTTGCGTACTTTATGTATGTAGCCTAATACTAGTACATCAGATCAATAAAATGCCCTTTTCCCTGTTGAGGGCACTTTTATTCGGGATTTGACTTTAGAGTAGGGTAATAGGGCGGTGTTGCCGGGGGAGAGGAGGGACAATGCGAGGGAGTGGGAGAAGGGAGAGGAACTGCTGTAACGGAACGTTCATCGGTAAATAAAGCATGGGCCTAAAGATATTGGTCTACAAGAGATGGCGGACACAAGGTCCCCATCAACGGCTGACAGAATAACAGGTTTCCAACCATTGGCACTAAATCACCAACTTTAGCTTGATTTGTAAAACATTTCTACCATTTGTCCTCAATAACAAGGAATCACTTATACTATTTTTTCCAACTTGGCGTTAAAAGATTTGTTGGTGCCAATCATGTGGGACAAAAGCCACTGCAGGATGCTTGAGTTAGTTTATGAATACGGGGTAGGGAGAGGGAAGGTGGGACTTGTAAACTTTATTGAACGTTGGGAAGGGGGGGGGGGGTGAGGGAAGGCGGAATTGGGCGTTATGATATACCACATGCATGATACGCAGTATCAGAGAATCATTTGTTGTCGAGCAACTGGAAGTTACTTTTTGTTTGAACAGAATAGACAGCCAAAGTCTTCACCTTTCAAATGTTCCGTTTAGTCCCTCGCTTGGGTGTTTAGCTTCTACCTATTCAAGTTTGCTTAATCCGCCAGACGGGGGTGGTGGGGAGATAGTGGGGGGTTGGGTTGGGGGTTGGAGTTTGGGGATAGCGGGGGGGGGGGGGGGTTGGGTGTAGGGTAGCATGGGGTATCATCACCCACGGCATTTATACTAACGTACCATAAGAAGTAGTGACATATATACACTTAGTATACACATATGACAGCAATTAAATCCATAGTTTAAACTACCCGGTAATCCGTTATTGACGATTCATGGTAACAGTCTAATGGATTGTTTGAAATATTATAACTGTTTTCACTAGGCTGTATTAAAATCAAATTGTTAACAAATGCCACAAATAGTATAATACTGGTAACATTTTCAGTTTTCTTCTGTTAATATTTTGAACGATATTATCCGGTTATGTTGAATTTCGTCAATATGATGCCCATATCTAGCAGTTATTTTATAGGCATAGAACTATGAATAAATATTAACAAAGAGAAACTGGGTTCTTGATCAACTTTGTCTGAAAGTAGCATTTCTGAAAGGAGCTGAAATGTCTGAAAGGAGCATTTTAAACATTTCAGCTATTTCTTAAAGAGAAAGCCAAACAAGGCATGGAAATACGATTGATATTTAATTTGCTTTAAATTGGTTGGATTACGAACATTTCAAGCAGTAAGGCTAGAGAGAACAAATGATATCCGAATGATCAGTTTTAATATTAATTATTTGCTTATTTTTTAAAACAGATGCCGTCTCAATCCAAATTTATTCGTTTCCTTCGACGGTGTTGCTGTTGCTGTGTTGACAGTTCTGACGAACAGGGAAAGAAAACCAAGAAAGAAAACAAAAAATCAAAGAAGGCCAAGAACAACAAGAAACTTAGACAAAAGGAAAGGCGGGATAGAAGAGACAAGAAAAGTAAGATTAAAGAGCTTGGAAATGTCAACCACCAAAACTCAGCTCAGACCAACAACTTCGATGATGGCGGCAAACAACCTCCTACATCATCATCACTCCCAGTACCCAATAATAGCAGAGTACACCCTCGGTTGCTATGGAAGACTAAGAGTGTTCAGGAGTACACTAGACTTGAGAAGTCGCCCATCGAGCCTCAATTTGCCAGTGTTGTAAAGCTACAATCAACGCTATCGATCACCAGTCTTACTCAGATTCAAATCACCTTCCCGTCATCTCCTCATTATGACATTTCATCTGAATATGTATTTAAAATAAACAAAAACACAATCCATAGCACATCTTTTTACTCTTGGAGTGACTTTCATATTCGAGTCCAAGCGATGCCTTCTAGTTTTTCTTCGGATAGTGACTTTCATGTATCTCTTCAGCGTTTATTTGGGATTAAGCATCCTCAAGTGACGTCATCATTTTCCTCTTGGAAAGACACGATCAGCTCTCTTCAATGCTTGTTTGAAGGTATCGGAGGGGAGATTAAATCAGAGGCAGGTAACGGTCAAACACAAGATGTAGATTATACTTCCACCCTTCCTTCAATGCAGAATTCGTCCCTTTCGGTCTGCTTGCTTAGCTCTTCTTCCGAAGATGCAAGGCCATCCTTATCCAACACACCCACACCTCTGTCTCTCGAGGCACCGAAGAGCTACCGTTCAAGGAAGCCAAGATGGCCACTCAACCCGTGGTTGGCGCCCAAATACAATGGTTATCCAGAGACCATCCCAACTCAGCCACGATGGTACGAACACACATTTCAGAGCGAGGAGATCCTCCCACAAAAGGATGACGAACCAGAAGAACCGAAACCTGATGTAATGAGATCGGTACCCGGCATCGAGAAGGAGGATACCCCATGTGTCCTCTTCGGAGACACGACTAGAGATGATGCCCAAAACGAACAAAATACTACCAAGGTTGAGGCCGAGACGGAGAAAGACGACCAAGGCGAAGAGGAAGCTTCATCAGACATACGCCAGATGGATTCACTGGTTGTTCCAAAACCAACTTGTTCTGGTGACAACAGGAATGAGATGGTTGGTGATCAGGTTCCAACGAGTGATGCAGCGTCACAGGAGGAAGTGATTATCCAGGAGGGAAACACAGTGACAGAACAGAGAGCTGAGAGCACACATGAATCTGAGATTGTGAATAGCGCCTTAAGTAGCGGAGGATCTGAAATGAGTACCAATCACAATCAGCCAGGCGCGACTGTCGACCACAGAGAAGAGAAGGATGGCATATATTTAATGTTATCACACATCCAGCCATTCCCAGTAAGTGTCCAGTTGATTTCTATCACAAGGGATAGTCGTAGTCGTTACATAAATATAATGTGTTGCTTACCATGTTCAGTCTAGGCTATATTCGCATAACATGACACGACACATTCATGACCGGGTATAGTGTTAGTGTGGTGGGGAATGGGCAATGGGGGAGATGTAAATTTAAGAGCAAATCAATGGGCAAATGGAATAGCCGAGTAGTGAGCGATTGGGAGGAGGGGGTGTGGAAACGACGGGGCGATGAGGTGTTAGGGTTAGGGTTCCTACCGATATTTCATAAAATGAAGTGTATTTGTCACATCTGTCTATTTCTTTTTGACCAGGTGTGTGAAATGAAGGACGCCTTGATTCCTAAGCTGAGCCTCCCGAGTCACGTCTATAGTGAACGCCTCTCTCAGTTCAACGTTAACAGGGCATCACGAGATACTAACGCATGCGCAATTAACCACACCCTTCTTGCAGTTACGTATTACTCTTTCGGTATGCAGTCCGGTGATTTGCTTGATAGTCACAGCTTGAAATCACTCCAGGTCCAAAAATGGCTCTGGAAGACCATCAACTTAGGTAACTTGCTCCATCGATCTCTCTATGAGCCATCCGACTGTATATTAGCTACCGATGCCTTTAAAATCGTCAAGAGCACCTTTACGCTTCGCGGTCTTGTCTGGAGAGGATGTGTTGGCGCTCAACAGGGCCTCCCATCTAGGCTACGGATGCTTCCAAGGAATCTTTCTCTGGACATAGTGAATCCTACTAACAAAAGAAGCTCTTTGGCCTATCACGTTAGCAAACTGAATCCATATCACATGGAAGCCATGTTATACACCATCAACAACAGCTTCTTTCTTCTACTGCCAACGGATGACGAACGTGTGGTACTTATCGACATCCATCCACATCCTACTTTCGGTGGTGGCGCTGTAATCATGTTTTGCACAAATAGTGAGAGTGGAGTGCAGGATATGTTGGATGAGTTCTACTTCAGAACAATTAAGCCATTTCATAGATTTAATCTCGGTCAAGGAAATATCATTTGTTGTAAATTGGAATCGGAAAACAAACTAATACCAAGAAACCTTAAAGAAATTCTTGAACTTAAATTGTAATTACTTGTGTCACTTTGCTATGAAAAGAATCTAAACTTTGACTAAAACTTTTTTCATTTATTTTTAAAGGAAATTTACCAAAATTGTCTCAAGCTTTTTTATTTTTTTAACCTTTTTTATTATTTTTTTATTTTTTATTTTTTCAATCTCTTGGCAAGAATACTTACTGTTTTCATTTTTTTCACTTTTTTTTCCAAAATCTAACAAAATTATCTAAACCTTCCAAAACTATTCTTTTTTAGTAATTTGGCACATTTAATTTGATCGTAATGATAAAATTGATCGGACTGACATATCTAAAAATGTAACATTATAAATTATAACATTGTAATAAACATACTTCATTTGTTGTGTACTTATTCAAATGCTCATTTTAGACCAGAAAGAAGTAGCTTTCTAAAACCTGTCGACGCTTTTGGTATTATGCTGATATTAAAATTCAACGTACAAATTTACGAAATATACAACCTGCCTTTACCTCGGGAAACCACCCCCCCCCCTTGTCGCGTCAGAAATCGTTGTGCATTTGCAAATTAAAAAAAAGGTCCGCGAGACCCAAATTCAAAAAGGTCCGACGAGACCGAAATTAAAGGACTTTCGGTCTCGCGGACCTTTTTATAATTTCGGTCTCGCGGACCTTTTTTTAATTTCGGTCTCGCGGACCTTTTTTAATTTCGGTCTCGCGGACCTTTTTTTAATTTCGGTTTTTAATTTCGGTCTCGCGGACCTTTTTTTAATTTCGGTCTCGCGGACCTTCGGTCTCGCGGAATACAACCAAAAAAGTTACAGGTCGTTCTATTATTGTGTATGGTGCAATTTTTCGTGAGCAAATTTGGGTAAGCACAATTCAAACGTGATATCCACAATTTGTTTAGCAGAGTTAGCAGAGAAATATCTTCTTTTTTACATTTTCATTCTATTACTGTATGAATGAAAAATACGAAGTGCATATACGGTTTGCATACCATAAGTTTTTTTTACAGTGTTTCCATATTGTAATATAGTGCCGAGCCCGGCTCCTCCGACATATGATATTGTATCGGGACTCGCGATAGAAAGGTACTGGAGTTTTCTTGACGCCGTATTTATGCTTCTTCAGGAGACAAGGAAAACAATGAGTTCTCAGAAAAGAAAACAAGTTGACAAGATCGGATTGATTTAGTGATTCGGTATAATTTCTTCTCTGTCGATTCTCTCACAAATAAAATTACAATGATTTGACTTGACTCCGTCAATTACGCAATTTGAAAGAGTGATGAAATGGTGACGAAGTGACGACGAAGTGACAAACTTGTGACGGAGTGCAGAACACGCGGGACCCTGCCGCCTTTTATACCTTACTTCTATAAAATTCCCCTGCGCACAATCAGAAGGCAGCCAATGACCTGCTCATCCTACATTAACTTAACGATATAAAAATTAGTCTAGAAAGCACTGATCTGCCCTGATTGGTTGGGAGTTTGGAAGTCCACCCCTTTCTTATGGAAACTTCCATACCACGTGAGAAGAACCTTCTCGAATGTTCTACAGATACAATGGAATCTATTTTGGGAAAAGGCCCTGTAACAAGATTCAATAAGATAGTTAAAACTTCTCGTGGGAAAACTGATTCCTTGACCTAGATAAATATATAAAGGGCCTGTACGATGTCTCGATGGAGCTTTTCAGTAACATTAAAGAGGCAGTATTACTATTTCATGACAATATATATCGGAATTTTTTCGGGGACTAACAAAGGGGCAGTTGCTAAACACCCTACAGTACTTAGGGCTAGAAACCGTTGAAATCGCTCCATTTTACCAGATTTAGGAAAAATGGAGATGGGAGGACAGGAAATGACACCATTATCCCGCATATGTCTTATATTTTTCGCACACACAAATTGATAAGCTGCTCATACTGCCAATAAAAACAAATCACTCAAATAGAGGCTTGGCAGAGCTTCTGCAGCGTTTCTGATCTTGCTTTCTTATGTTCCCGCTCCTGCTCCTGCTCATCCCGTTCCTCCTATCCCCTTTACTTCTGAAAATGATATCACTCTCGTCATCATCCACACCATCACCAACCATCACCAACCATCACCAACCATTACCAACCATCACCACAAACATCACTATCATGTTTAACCCTATCCTTAGCGTCAACCTCAACGTCACTATTCTACTTCTAACCGTCAATAAACCGCTTCCTTTATCAGTGTCATTTTCATCCTCTTGTAGTT
The DNA here is from genome assembly GCA_020650975.1 of Apostichopus californicus. NCBI lineage: Eukaryota > Metazoa > Echinodermata > Holothuroidea > Aspidochirotida > Stichopodidae > Apostichopus > Apostichopus californicus. The sequence goes on from JAIPMN010005521.1 coordinate 11,068, forward strand.
CGATGAGAATTGCTTTCATTTTTGCATGGAATGTCTAGAGAATACATAACTTTGGCAGAGACCAGACGGGGTTATCGTATAGTTTTACGGATCGTTTTCGTGTTCATTATAGATTCAACGTCAGAACCGCAGTCAGGCCTAGGCAAACTACAGTGCACCCGTCACCTATATGCATTACAATCATTTGTTCAATAACTTCACAAGTTACAGGCTTCGAGTATTGTGTCCCTCACTCCCTCTCTAAATTGTTGGTGCCCCGCTTCAAATTGTTGCCTCAGCCAACTCAGGGGCATGCACGAGGCTACATTTCTGGTCACTGGTGGTAGTCCCTGATAATGGGCCTGGTTACGTACCCGTACCCCACAGGCAAATTTCGAAATGTGGATGTCGATTTTTTCTTGAAAAAGTGGCGACATTTGAGATAAAGTTGTCCATTTTTAAGATATTGAGATTATGGTACATGATATGAAACAAAATCGAAATGTAGATCAAAATGTCAAAAGTTTGATTTGTGCCTTGGCTATGTCGACTTTTTATATCGACAAAGGCAAAAGTCGAAATTGCGACAAAAGTAGTTAAATAGTGAGATAAAGCAATCGAACGTCTTGAGACAAGAAGTCGAAATTTCGGTATTAAAAAATTCGAAATTTCTTACAAAGAAAATAGCAGCCACGTTGGAAATGCATTGCAACCTTCCAGGCATTTACAGCATTACTATGAGCAAACAATATCAGAGCTTTAACTATTGCCTATGAGGGGTCGAGAGTTTTGGTGACTCAATGCCAACCTCTTCTCTTACTGAGGACTGTATTCACCCAAGCGAGTCTGTTAAGTGGGTAAACAGATTTAACCATGGCCTCAATGGCATGTCACACGTTGGTTTCTCTGCCCCCTTTTCTCCATTTCGGATTTTCAGATTGCTCTCATTCATACTAACATTGTATAGAGACCTTAATTGTTGACCTATTTTATGTACCTCAGAATACACACCACACACCGCCTACTCATGAGCTGGGATCGGCCACATGGCATCCCCTCTCATTTATAAAATCTCTGATATGAGTACGTGAGTACAAATCTCTGAGGGGATACAATAATTTAAACTTGCATTAGAATCTATTCTAGATTTCCAAATTGTCTCACGTATGAGATCTACGAGTACTCGTGCGAGTACAAACCAACGAGGACTACTACATACGGATACATGTGAGTCTGCTAGAAAACGAGTACAATTACGGACTCAGTTCAAGTCATAAAAAACATGATAATTGGGCACTATAGTCTATGTGCCAACCAAAGACGTGTATAAAACCACGAGGCTATATTAAGTAAATTAATCGATGAATCGATGGATGGATGGATGGTTGTTTGGATGGATGGATGGTTGGGAGGGTGGATGGATGGATGGATAAAGATCTTGATATTGATATAGATATCATAGCACACGAGTTCAATCATCTCCTTGCAATGTGTCACAATGTGTTCTTCTGAAATATGAAAACTTCAGATAAGGCAGATATATACGGCGGACATGATAAGCTAAGTTACCAAAAAAATGTAAACTTTTCTCGGTCGTTAAAAGAGTAGGAACTTGCAAGAAGACACGACAAAGTCTTACCATACACACGATTCTGAAATCTCAATTTTTATAACATTTGGGATATTTTTTGCCCACTTTGAATCTCCTTGACGAAATTGCACGGCATAAAAAGAAAAAGAAAAAGAAAAAAGACTTTAAAGATTGAGAAAGATATTTAGACCGCGCATACCATCACCATCTTTTATGGGTGAAGCCAAATATTTAATTTATTGGACATAAGCGTTACAGTAATAGTAAATTATGCTGGTTTAAAGCTTTGGAAACGACCTCACTCGGGAATTTCGAAATGGTAATTTTCAAACAAGAAAAAAAAAACGAAGTTGTCCAACAGTAGAATTGTTCCCTCCAATGAAGTCTTGATATTACAATAAATACAATTTGTTTCATCGTCGTTTACAAACATGTTACTATTTTTTAAAGAAGGAGAAAACACAATAGTCTCGTTGCACTTTCTGTGAGTACATTATGAAGCCATAGGATATTTATTTTGAGGCTGTACATGACGTCGAACTTGTTTCTCTCCTAAAGATGAGGAAACGGTGTTTAATGGTTTGTTCTGGTGGCTGAAGGTGATTCCTTAACAATATCGCTGAACCTTTTTTCTGAATCTTTAGGCGAAAACCTAAAACCTTTGAATCGCAAAGAAACGTTTCCAAATTTTGTTAATGCATCTGATAACAGCAGAATGGGTGATGTCACTAGGGTCAACTCAGCTGAAAATGTCTTTGCTTTTCTTTATAGTAAGTCAATTATTTATCCAGAGGGGAAAAGGACATTTCTAGAAAAAAAAGTGCAGAGAACTTTGACAGCTCAGCAGACGCTCCAGAATTATCAGTGTCAGAATGATGACAATAGACTTAGTAAAGCTTATGAAGAGCATTTGTCCAGATGACATCACAGAACTCCCACTGTGATCCAATTCATGGAGTGTTTAGTCAAAATATATAGGTAACAATCAACTACACTTCGAGTCAGAGGCGTGATAGTGAGATGGGTTTTTAGTATAAGGAGATGTTTCAGCTTGCTTATGGGTGTCATGTATCACACCTTTATCACTTCCTTATACTCCTATATGTAATATATCATATTTAGAATTGGAACTTTCTTGTTAGCCACTTCAATGTAACTAGGGACCAATTTCTAACCTGTAGTATATTTTTCTCTTTTTATCCTCCTCGCCTTTCCACTGTTCTTACAACATTTTCCCTTCCGCTGATATGCTGCTCCAACCGTATACGTATGATACTCAAAAGTGAAAACATATAGGCCTACATGTTCTTTATGTATTTGTTTTCAAGCAAAACTTAATCATAAAGGCCCATAGGCCAGGCGTATGCGTATATGCATGTATACTTTTTCTTAACATGTTGAAACTGAGAAACGAATGGCATCGATGTTCTGTGCAAGGCTAGGTCAACATCAATTTATGCAATGCTCAGTGAACGTCGGCTACGCTGGCTTGGACACGTCTCCCGAATGGACAAAGGACGCATCCCCAAGGACCTACTGTATGGTCAGTTGGAGTGTGGCACAAGATCCACAGGTCGCCCACAGCTCAGATTCAAGGACTCGTGCAAAAGGGATCTCCTGTCAGCCCACATGGACATCAACACCTGGGAAAACATATATAGTAGTAGATCGCCCCTCTTAGAGACATGAAGTGAAACAGGGAATAGATAGAGCAGAGCAAGACAGAAGAGAGCAACAAGGCCTCAAGCGCCAAAGAAGGAAGGAATCTAGCTCTAGCCAAAAAGAAGATACCATCCATGTCTGCACTGACTGTGCTAAGGACTGCCACTCAAGGATAGGCCTGTACAGCCACCGCATACGCTGCTCGAAAGTAACGGAACGCAATCCATCGTCTGCACAGACGGACGGAGGCCAATGATGATGATGACTTTTTCTTAACATGTTGAAACTTCGAAACGAATGGCATCGCCCATGGATTGATTTATAAAAATGGAAATACTTATCTCAGCCAGTGTCACTTTAAAGGGGTTCTGTAAGATGTGTTATTATGATTTTACATAGAGCAAATTGATGTTAGTACGAGGCCATAACAAGGAAGACTATTTAAAACTAGGCCTACACGATTGTGTATGCTATAAAAGATGAGTAGTTGTTTACGAGTGCAAAAGATCATACTGTAGCATTGCGAGTACAGAAAATGTGTTTCGAGTACGTACTCGTGTACTAAAGTCTGGCTAGTAGCCTAAATGACCAATCGTTAAATTTATTAACAAGTGTCTTAATCACTTTCCCTTTAATCTAATGTTATCGTCATACCACCTTCGTACAGATATTCGTTTGGCGGGAGAAAACCCTCGCGAAGGACATGTAGATGTTTTCTTAGAGGATGAGTGGGGGACTATTTCCACAATCGAATTTGATGAGACTACAACCACGGTGGTCTGCAGACAACTAGGATTTCACGGTCCAGCAGAATCGATTAAATCCACAGAACATCTTGGACACCTCAGCTCACCCGAATGGAACATTAAGTGTCCTGAGGGGGCAGAGTCTATCCTTGACTGTGACAGAAGTAAAAGGGAGAGCATTACAGAATATGTATCCTATGCAACGATGGATTTCAGTTACTGGGAGCATGAACACGACCTAGGGGTTAGTTGTGTAGGTAAGTCTCTATGGGTCGTACTCAACGTCGATTCGTGGAGGAAATTTATGAACTTCTTTGAGTGAACTGATGGGGATTTGTACACATCCACCTCGCCTTCTCGATCATTGCAGACACGTCGCACAGTTTTGGAAACCTGGTAGTGTTACCAATTATATTGTTGCGCCATATTAATCTAAACCTTATATTGTTGCTCAATATTAATCTAAACATTATATTGTTGCTCCATATTAATCTAAACCGTATATGGTTGATCAATATAAATGTAAACCTTCAAACATATCGTCAATATGATATCATTTGTACAATCAATGAGGACGTTCGACCTCAAATCTGATCCAATAATATCAAATTTAGCATGCTCAAAGAGTTGGGGTAAACACCGTTATCCACGCTCCTTGCGCGGGTAACCGCCACTTCTTCTGTATATAAAGAATTACTAACGCCCGCTAAAGTTTCCGGTGATGTGCACTTCATAAATGTGCTTTTGGTTACTTGCCATAGGCAGGCAAGTAACCTATATGCAGTCAAGTTTGGATGCGTGTGTGTGTGTGTGAGGGTGTGTGTATGTGTGTATGTGACGCCCTAGCTTGTAAACACGATATCTCAAGAAGGGTAACCTCTGCAGTTCTCACATGTGGTATGTAAATACAATATCCCAACAGACGTCACATCACATAGGTAATATTTATCACGTGCCTTTCTTACAGTGAGTACAAGAACCCTATTAGTTTGGTCAAAGGTCATTTGGGGTCAGCAAAGGTGCAAATGTCAAAATATCAAAAGTACTTTATCTTAAAGACTTTACTTTCAAAAGAGATTATATATGCATGGTAGATTACCAAAATGATACGTAAACTTGCTACTTATAGTAGGTAAAAGTGAAAGCTCATTTAAGATTTGCAGAAGTCAAGCTTACACATTTTCTAAAGGTCATGTCACAGTGAAGATGAGAAACGTATGTTGATTTGACTCCCCTATATGTAGTAGAACCTCCCTGCTGTTTTATTTGGAGGTCAAAGGTCGGCTTAGGTACATGCAGTATGAACTTCAACCATGGTTAGCTTGCAAACTACTCTTGTGCTGCATATGTAATGTATTTAAATTCAAGTAACCGCTGGGAGGGGTTTCCCTCTGGTAGGAACTTCCAGTATTGCCCTCAAAAGTGCTAGCTTGAACCCAGCCCCCCGCCCCCTCCCACTCACTTAAGAATTTCGGAATTTGGAATTTCCGTAACCGCCACTGCTCCTATCCACCCCGGCTTACAATGCTGTCTTTATAATATTCGTGATTTCATCTTGATCGTTGACTTTTAACCTTTTTTTTCGAGTTTTAAACAAGCTACGACTAAATCGATATTTATTATCAGCATAAAGTATCCCTTTTCTGTGATATTGTTATACTTTTTATTATTTTGTAGGGTTTATTGAACCTTCAGTGGTGTTCCTGGGTCTCCTTGGTGGTTTATCCCTGTTGGTGTTTGTCTTCATTGTATGTTTGGTTTATTTGGCCTGTCATAAGACGACAGCCCAACCCGGAGCCACAGTTAATCCCGAGCCTTCGGCCAATAGCAATGACCACAACCCGATGCCTCAACCAAGGTAAGATTACACTTCATCCGAATCAGAATTTGTGACGGGAACACGGCAGTGATATTTACTTGAAAGTGTGACGATGTTTGAAGAGAGTATAAAAGAATCTAACAAAAATTGTGACAGAAAAATATTAATCAAGCCGCTGCAGTTATCCAATACTAAAATTGGGTGATTGTATTTGTGTGATAATTAGTGAAAATCGGTCTGAAAGGAATAACAATTGTGGTAATACGAATTCCTTCGTTATGTATTGCGTGATTGAGCATGTCATAGTAAGTTTAATGAACAGGTAAGCTTGAGAAGAAGAATAGTTGCAGATATGGAGGTTAAATCTCTCTCAGTCACATGGTGTCTGACCCATATAGGATGCTCTGTGATCTCATCTACAAAATTGATGTTACTACAATGAAGATAAGAATGTTTTGCTGTCACCCTCTCAAATATACGAGTTACTTTGTTATGGCAATATGTTACTAATGACTAGCGTTGAAAAGTTGATAAATTTCAATTAAAAAAAACTGCTTTAAACATATTAGACCTATTGATGGTATTTTGAGTAGGTGTCGCCGTGATCTATCATGCCTCTGTGAGGTACAATTAGGTCTAACGGCCCCTTACCCTGACCCCGAGTGAAGATGGCAGTACGGCACTCCCTTTGCACACGCCACAGATCATCCTTTAAGCTTTGTAATAACCTTCCTATCCTATCCAGGCCTGAAGAGAGAGGGAGAGAGAGAGAGAGAGAGAGAGAGAGAGAGGTGGAGAGAGCAGAGGGTTATAGCATCTGGGGCCGAGAAAATATGGAGGGACCAGGAAATATGGGATAAAGAATGATTGTAATTTGTATTGTTATTTTCATAATACACTTAAGCAAAAAAAATAAACAAATTATGAAAAGGAAGGAAAGAAGGAAAATTACAAGAAGGGGCCAACGACAAAATGGTCTCCGGGGCCCGACAGGTCTCTAAAACGCTTCTGATTGTATCTTTTATCGGCATTGTCTTAGCTTTCGGATATTAATTAGCAAATTTCTGTACCCTTCACATGCCTCATCGTTCATCACCGCTTGTCATTCAGAAAATGGGCCTAAATGCCTAAGTCAGAATAGTCAACTGTTCATTTTCCGTTCACCAAGACCATTATTCTTGTGCTGCCAAAAATATTGGACTTTGGCTAGAAACTTTCATTGTACGGTTCGTTTTTTCTTGTTTTGATTCAGTATTCCCACTGGCTGGTCGTAACAGAAGAAGCAAAAAACAGAAAGACGGAGGAAGCACAAGGAGTCAAACTGAATAAGCTGCAGAAAGTATATGACTCTTCTACTTATGCTATTTGATGCCGTGATTAAAGCATCTGCATACCAATCAAGTTAACCGTGAAAATGGGTTTTAAGCGACCATTTATAAATGATAATTATTGCCTAAACAATTCATCAATGACGGTATGCCAGTCTGCATTGTATTCTAATGCAACCCCCTAAAGCCGACGTGTTGTCTGGGCATTTTGTTTGTAATACGTCATTCTGAACAAGCCATGTTCTCAATTATAGGCCCACAACTGGACCCTGAATATACAGAAGATATCTGTATGGTTATAACATACAACCATGTCTCTACTCTCCAAAATAAATAAGTCACTGCTTAATCCTAACAGTTTTTTTTATAATATTGTTTTGCTTCTTTTGCTAAGGATATTATTATCAGGCATATCCTTCATTCTCTTTTATGTCACTTTTGTGGAGTACAAACCAACACTATTTGTTTGTGTGTATTGTTTTGAGTAAGGTTAACCACCACCTCTATGAAAACAATAAAACGTGTAGTTATAAAGGGAGCTTAGTAAATACTAACAGTTAAATACTGTTGTTATTTCATAGTTGCTAACTAACGTATAACACAAATGTTATGATTGTACACAGTTCACCGCGGGTGCTTACAATCTGACAATTTACAAAGAATTGACAGTTATACAAAGCCAGTTTATACGCATTCACACACCATTAGAATCACTGTGGTCGAGTGGTACGGTCTGTGACACAAGGTCCGGGGTTCGATGCACGGATCTGTACACTCAGTGGTTCGATTCCTACCTTCGCCTGAGGCCAATGGTTATATATACGAGGGTGTGGCCCTGGCGTCACTCAAGGCGACGCCCATGTAGAGGAGCTGGGCATCCTTCCCTGGAAGAAAATACTGAGACGTCAATTGGTGCATTCTGAGATATATTCAGACTATAAATAAGATTTGCAATTCGCAAGGTTATGCTAATAAATGCTCATATGTATTATGTTGTGCATTTTGTAGCAAAATCACGTGACATGAAGCTTTCGTCAACTTTGTCTCGACATCCATTCCGTCTTGAGGATTGGAGGTTAGCTAAATGTTACATGGACACCACAACGAGGTGCATTCGCATGAGATGGTCGAGATGTATAAACAAATGGTTAATTTTAATATGAAAGCAATGTATTCCTTTGTAATTCCAGTAATGCTCCAGTGCCGAATGAGTGATTTATTTGTAATTTGTGGAGGCCTGTTGGGCATTGCGACTCGGGAACCTTACGTGTGCTTAATTGATTTACTTGTCACAAAGGAACATATATTGCAATCCGTTACGTGAGTATGATACTGTTAAAAAGCAAAGAATGTGTTTTTAAATCTGTATTTTTGGAGCCTTAAATGTGCTTAGTTGATTTACTTGTCACAAAAAGAAACATATATTATAATCTGTTACGTGTGTATGATGCTGATAAAGGACAAAGAATGTGCTTATAAATCTGTACTTTTGCCATCATGGCTTTTGTTTCTGGCATCCTCTGTTAGTGTATGACTAATTTCCGTGTTTTGCTTTACATAACACCACATTCAACAGAGCATGTCTGCGCGTGCGCAATGTGTTCCCGTATGTTGATTTCGTTCATTTTACTGGTTCCACAGGGCTCCGAGGTTTGGTTCTAACATATTTAGCGAAAGGAATCACAACTATACCATGCAGTCATGCCTTAGCATGAATAATTGAAGAATTGAATCAGACTGTCGGTTGCTTAAGTCGTGCTAGGGCTAGTGACACTTTTGTGGCCTACGGTCTCATGTCCGTGTGACCCTTGATGCCGCAAAAGAACCCGGACGGATGCGCAGACGGTCGGTCTTGGTGGAGTGCGTGAATCCTTGTTTATCCATGTGTGAAGCCACCTTACACTGAATACGTTGTCAGATGAGGTGGTATTCTCCTAAATCGGAATGTATGATTGCTTTAAAGCGAAATAGTAGACTTTTCTATTAAAATAGCGTTAAATTTTAAACTAGCGCCTTCTTTTTTTTCATGAAGTGTTCTTTATCTCTACTTGGTTTGTTTGTTTGTTACAGCTCAGTTGACATACTGTAGGTGGACTCAATTCAATCATTTATTGTTGGCCAAGCACAAACAATAAAACATTCGTGGGGTTGAACAGGCCCGGAGTCTCCAGCAACCTTAGCAAAAAATAATTTATTCGACATATTCGAAACACGCGTGATATCTGACGGGTAATGATGAACGTGTAAGATGCAAAAGTGTTATGCACAGTACTTAACGAATAATAACTCGCGATGATATGATGGGTAGACAGGGTGTTATGATAAATCTCATATGGCTTCAATCAGAGAGTTGTTCATAATAAGCCCCTGTTCCAATCATGTGCAAGTATTACTTGGCTTGGTAAAAGTAACGGAAGCTTACAGAGCAACGGGAAATGCAATCGTTAAGTGACATTATTAATAATGGCCTATGCAGTACACTGTGATGATATAATGACCGTGAGACCCTAGACAGAACTATGTTCCCACAAAAATAATGTCTCCTTGGAAAATATTTTTGAGAATGGTGTATCATGAAAAAAAACGAAGTCAACAATGGGCATGGGCGAATGCAATTGTGATCAGCCCGTTCCAAATCTGGTCTTGCACCCGTAAGAAGAATGCCGATAACATCACACATTCACCCGCATATAATTCACGTCCGTATTGCGCCCCAAATAACACCATTTCACATGCATATACATTCTGCACCGACAAATTTCCCATATCCGTAATTTACAGTTTGGCAAGTAAATGTTAAAACATATGAACGACCTATGCGTGCTTGGAGAGTAGCTTACAAATTGTTGTGTCAAACAATCTATTGGACTTGAGCAGGTAACTAATGATTCTATTCGGTTGTCAACGTGTTTGCTACCACATTCACAAGTCTTGACAGTGATCTGAAAAGGACCGTAAATGATAAATCAAAATCATTTAAGTTCCTTTCACCTAATAAATCGGTCAATGAATATCATCGTCTTTAATTTCAAAGAGATTACAAAACTTCAAATCTTCGATTGGGAAGCTCTAGAGAATGAGCTGTCACTCTCCAAATGAAAGTCTGAATCTATTAAATTGTTTTCTTCATAATACTTGTTGTGAATGAAGTAAAATGAGGTAAATGAAGGACACAATATCGGTAAGATATATTACAAGACAATAAAACACTCACGAGTGAATTGTTCCGGATAAATGTTTACTCTCTGCAGGTACAGTAGGAACTTCCAGATGACGTGTAAGAGCCAGTGGTAGATGCTTTCTGGGATCCGTGGAGGTAACACCGTGCTCTGACGACCTCAAACTAGCAAATCATCACATGATGTTATTATAAGTTGTCTCCGGACACATAAACTTATCATTTCAGAAAGAAATTTATTTCTGACCCACTTGCAGTAAGCTTTCAAGGAAATTGCAAGACATCAATTGCTTCAATTTGAAGACTCTAAGGCTCTTCAAAGAGATGATTTAAAATAAAAGTGGTTAGCATTCAGAAATCAGTTATCATTTAATAGTATGAATCAAAATGTCCAAGTCATAATTGCAATGGTCCATAGGACATATACATATCATATAAAGATATCGCGTAAGATAGGCCTATTTGTAAAAGAATCAAAGTAAGACTAAGTGCTAACACGTCACACACAACCCTCCAAGCTTGGTACATTTTCTTACTATGCAGTGAAACGGCAAGATTTATACATGTTATATAT
>JAIPMN010005522.1:0-17520 GCA_020650975.1 Apostichopus californicus
ATCGAAACGTCAGGCCAACCTTCTTTTACACATTCTCTTACACAGGCTCTTTAGTGGATAAGCAGTTTGCTAACAGTTTTGTTGTTATTTTTATTTTGGAAATATATATAGGAATTATTAAATTTCGGAAAGGTGTCATCCTCCATGAGCACTAGAGACGTTGCAGATTTAAAACAAAACTGCACCGAGTTGAGATGTTGGAGAGCCTGTATGGGCCTTGTTTTTTTTCTTTGTAATTTAATCAGATATGGCTCACCTGGGCGGCGTCTGTGTTCCTCTTCATCCGTCGTCGAGGGCTCACGTATCGTGACTCTCCTCGGCTCTTCCGGTTTGTACAGCTCCTTCCTCTTAGCTTCTTGGCTGGTATATCTGGTTCTCGGGTCGATACCATAGCCGGCGTAGTCCTTCGACAAGTCTTCTTGTTTTGTGTTTGATAGTAATTTATAGACCACTGCTCGAGTCTCTAGGGCCTCTTCTAACGTACGTTCACCCGTGGCGATGTCCCGGATCATCCACACGGTATCATAGACTCCCAGGAAGCCCAGAGCACAACCCGTGCCTTCTGGCCAGAATGGCTGAAGATGGGGTGGGGGGGGGGGAGTGGGGGAGACAAGAAGAAACCAATTTCAAAAACTGAATTCAGCTTGACAGCACAGATTGACATGGTTGAATGACTTTGTTGCTGAAAGGGTCTCGGCCCCTATAACACTAGGCCAGAAAGTTATACCCAAATAGAAATGATGTTTACAATAATGGGCCTTAAAGTTAATTAATATTGCCACACTTCCAGACACCACCCCCCTTACCCAAATGCTATTCAAGTCAAAAGTTAAAAGTATAATTACTTTTTCTTGAAGACTCATTAAGTTCTGTAAATTATTATACCTTCTACATTATACCTACATGAAAATCTTCCTGCATGAGAACTTTTTAGCAATTTTTTATGGGCAGACCAAACTTTGGATGATTCAAAAGATATTTTTAAAGTAAAGGTTAGATTCCTAAATACTAATGCCAAGTCCCTTCATTCAGTATTAAAAGCTTAAAAAGAGTGAAAATACTAAAAAAACTATTTTTCACGATCATACAAAAATCAGATCATAAAAAAGTACAGCATCCACACCGGGTAGAGCACTGAAGATGATCAGTCGTTTGATTCTTGAAAGGTCCCTACCCCTTCCTCTGTTACCCCATCCACCCCCATCCACCTCCCCCCACTTCATCTGCAATGTATCGGTATCCCACCCATTCACTCTTAAAGTAATCCCTTTGAAATAAATACAAACCTCTTTCAGACTGTCACCGACAACGCCCAAAATCAAGACCTTCCCATCGGCCTCTATGCTCAGCGCGGCTTCTTTGGCCTGCTTGCGTGACGTAAAGTCAAACATTGCGATGTCAGGCTTTCCTTTATAATTCTTGGCACAATCTGAGGTGGGGAGTTTCTCTTCCGTGGCGTAGTGGGCGGCCTGGTAGGCGTACTCCTCCAGCTTATTGTTGTTGATGTTGTTTGCCGCCAGCAGACTGTTGGTGTCTGCCTCGTCCTGAAAATTCAGAGCGAAGAGAAACAGCCAGGTCAATCATCTGGAGACAAATTTTTGTGAATTTTTCTTTTTTTCATTTAATTTATTTTGCCTGGCCCCCAAATTCAGCCAGGACCCTGCAGCTCTAACCCCAACTGACCCCTTCTCCCTCTCCCCATCTCTTGCCAGGCCTGCAAAGGCTTTCTAAATCCATCTGTTCTGTGATGAGCCTCAGGCACGTTGAGCCACGTTCGTGGTCATAATTTGTTTTTTCTTCTGTACAACTCAACAAGGTAATAAAAAATATGATATTTTTCAGCCTAGATACAGACTCAGCCATTAAAGCCATCTGTTTGAATCATCAATTGTTCACCTTTTTCAGTACCCCTTTCTCCAGTAGACTTGTCTTCTTGGCAGTCATCACAAAGTAATGTGTCTCATCTTTGTAGTAGACGATGTTCTCCAAGTCTATGTTGTTGTCCTCCTTGAGGCCTTGGAAGAATTCTTGGTCGTAGATGTACGATTTACCGGGAATTTCCTTCGTGCATGCATCTCTCTGGGAATGTTCGTTCACGTAGTTGGTGGTTATCCCAATGGCTAGCGTTCTGGCCGACTCTTTCCAGGTAAATCCTGCAGGGAGAAAAAAATCGAAAATGAAATCAGTCTTGTTTAGGAGGAGTCATGTTTACCTCATACCATTCATAAGACAATTTATACAAAATAATGATCTTTGGTTATAGTTCGGTGCTGTTAAACAAAGTTCATCCCACCTGGAAAAATTTTCTGCATCCTCTTGGAAGGATGTGGTGGTTCTTTGCAAATGACAGCTGAGTTCTTGAAATTCCTGTGTTCACACACACACACACACACACACGTTTGTATTACATTCAGACCGAGGACCCCATTGTATTTTCCATTGTTCAAATCCACATACCCTAACCTTACAATACCCCATACAATAGAATTCTTCCGAGGACGTGGTGATTCTTTAGAAATCACAACCGAGGACCTGGAATTCTTTTGTTCAAGTCCTCGGTCAGATAGAAAAACAAACGCACACGTACGCACACACACACAAAACAGTTTCATCTTTCTCCCCCCCCCGCCCCCCCTCCTTCCTCCCGGCGCCATTTCTCCATTTCACACAAACCTGGAAGAGTATGTTGCCTCCCATCTGCAGCTAGAATATAATTAAATTCAAACTTTGAGACTTTGTGGTCCTTTGGGTTCACGTTTGCCCTCCATCCTTCTTCTGTGAAGAGTGAAGAAAATAAGACAATAGAATAATATCATATACTAAGAATAATAAAAAAGATAATATTAAATTATTTCATGCTGCCCATTGGAAAATTAAGAGTGACATTACCCAAGGCATCAACAGTCTAGTATGTGCTGTGTACAACTGTATACAGTACTGTATGGAGAGACAAATATCTCGTAATGTTCTGCGAGACTTTTAATCTCAATCTCTATTCTCCTCTCAAATTGGATTTTGCTGTAATAACTATTGATTCTGGCCGAACTGTAAGTTATGTCATGTTTTTGCCTTGCCTTGTATAAGAGGCCGAAAAATTACCAAAATTGTTGTCTGGCTATATTAAAGGGTGTGAAGACTCGCGCAAAATGAAAGGTCTAATGCCGGTAATCTGACCTAGTTACGAATGAGGTGTAACAGAAGTGTTAAACACCACCATCGATCCCAGAAAATACACACACACTGCTTGCTACCATCGGTAATTAGACACTAGTGTACAGTCAGTACATACAGCTGCGGTCAATACCTACAGCACAGTATACAAACAATACAGCGATGGACATCTCAGGTCCAGCTAAAGATAACAAGGTATCAGGTTTCATTACTGTACTGTCTGCATTTTGTAGCGACACGAACAAAACGTCATTTGCAAGCTACGGAGAGTTATAACTTTTTCAGATGGCTGCACACGGTTTGGGGCGAGTCTTCAATGCCTTTAAAAGTAGAGCAAACTGTAGTTTATATACATACTCTTCGGCTTCTCATCCAGTTTAACAAATTCCACGCTGTGATGGATTTCCACACCAAGAAGGAGTGCTACTTTAAGGAGAATCGTCTGTAGTTTAATAATACCTATGGAACAGAGAGGAAAGTTAAAACGTTAATATTCGAAACTTTATGAACAAAACAGGAAATTGCACTGTATAATATTACTTGGGTGGAAACCCAGATCTTCAACACATGACCCAATCTACTAACGACTTCCTTTCGTATGGATTTACTGATTCCTTGCACTGCGAGAGGGAATTAGGTATCGATTTGGAAACCCCCCCCCCCTCATATTGCTCAAGTATTAGTGCAGCCTGGAAACAAAAAACACAATTTTAATAGTCATGCCTTTATAATGAATAGAGGAAAGAAAAATCTTGATACAATAACTCAATACAAAATATTGATTTATATTCCAAGAATAAATGCCAAAGGTCAAATTAGAATTTATCCAATAAAACAAAGCCCTCCCTTCCTCTCCCAGTTTGAGGCTGGGGGTAGGGTAGGGGTCAGATGAATGTTTACGTCGCCTGTGTAATGTGCGTACAAGAGGTGTTATGATTATATTAAAGGCCAACTAAAGGAATCCTGCTGGGTCAGGGGGTGGGGGGGGGTATTGTAGACAGAGGTATAGTCACTGAACAAAGTCCCTGGAAGCTCTTGAACTTTAGGGCTTTTTTTTTACCCACTTTCTGGCCCTCCTGGTTACACAAATCAAAAATAATTTGAATGTGTTGTTCATTTATCTTTTTAGGTTTATTGTAAAATCTTTGCTCTGAAAATTATTGTGAGGGACATTAGTCCTCCCCCACCCCTGGGTGTAGGGAGCCATGTGTCACACATTGTCATTGTGTGGGATACTTAATTTAATCAGGCAACACCTAATTCTAAAAGAAGTTAGTCTTGAAAATCCAAAATGAATTTGTTGTACGGTCTTAAAATCAAATTCCTAAATTATTGGTTAAACTAAAATATCCAGTGATTAAAAAGTGGCGAACATATAATCAACCAAACTTTTAAATAAACGGTAAATGCAACTCACTTATATGATTAATATCACCAGTTCCAAATCTGCCATACAGTTTCTTAGCACCCAGATTAGTCAGATCTGTTATGAGATACGGCCAGAGGTAAAGGACGTTGTTTCTAGTGAACCTGTCCCTCTTCTCAATGACTACCACCTTGGCACCAAGGAAGGCAAGTTCTATGGCTGTTCTGAGACCACAAGGACCACCCCCTATTATGAGTACCTGAAGGAAAGCAAAGAACAGCACAATGTATGTATGTATGTATGTATATGTGATCTTCCCGCAAGCAGGAACTCGCGAAAGAAGCCATGGAGGCTTATAGACTCGCAAGCTGACCGAAGCCAATCTCTCGGCACACATCTATTTAACGTCCATGTCGGGAAGTTGTTATTGAACAACACCCTTGCCAGACGACACACATTGCTGTCGGCGGGGAATCGAACCGGGGATCTCATGACTGGGAGACGCCGGCGTTAACCACTAGGCTATACACTCCGCTCGGAAAGGACCGCGCGCTGGTCTCCCGCTTCATCGGATAAGTGAAAAAACGAAAAACGATGAAAAAACGATGAAAAAACAATGACTTGTTTATGACAGGTACCGATCCCCCCGACCCCAGCCCTTTTCTTTTCACCTCACACAATAAATTCGAAAAGTAGTTTATATCAGCACCACCTTGCATTTAGACCAAGTAACAGTTCTAATTTATAGTCTGAAATGCCAACTGAGACAAGTATACATCAATTAAAGATTACACATGTAATCCATTAATTTGCTTCGTTTTGAAATTTGGAAACAATTGAAATTTAAGTCTCCTCTTGTGCGGATAGTTAGAGTCTCACTCATAGATTATAAGCTGCACTGCCGTAAATTATAAATTTTAAGGAAAAGATTGCAAAAATGACCTCAGCTAGAAGAGCAAGAAAGTTATAATACGTAAAGCTGTACTGCAGAAATAAGGAATTATCACTATATATTAATATATATAGTTATGCACTGTACTGCAGCAAACGCTAGAAATGAGGCATTACCACTCTATATGCATATAGTTATGTACCGTACTGCATATATTAGGCATTACCACTATATAGGCCTATGCAGTTATATGCACACTGAAGTGTATGTACACAGTTGCTATGACACTGTTTACTACAACAACATTCTCCCAGAGTGTTCCATGTACATACATTGCTGACAGTTAGACTGCAGTGTGGAACCATGCTAGCTTATAATGGAATTGATCACTGGGTATATCACTTTCAAAATGATTCTTTTCGACCAAACTCTGACGATTTATTGATGATGATTTATTGATGATCACCATTCAAGTTTAGTTTTGATGCCTCCATATGCTTATATGTTCCTGTAAACCACATATGTAGCAACTTTACACATAATCGACTAAACTTGCATAAATGTCTACAAAAACACACTTTGTGGTTCGTGAATGGTATTACTTTCCAGAACTGTAATGTCAACTGTCAGTGGCGGAGCATCCATACAGTCGGGGGGGGGGGGCGGATGCCCCCCCTGACGGACTCAAATGGACTGCTGGCGCCCTTTTCAGCTTTTTACCACTTTTTACTTATTCGCGATTATTGACTTTTTTATAGCGCTTTCATCTACCTATTGGTATTTGTCACATTATCTGCAAATTAGCCAGGCCCGGAAAGGGTCATTCCCAACGATCTGGGGAGTATCTTTACTCAAAAAATTTCTGTACGCTCCGCGCCAACCCGTGGTGGCGCTCCACTTAAATGGTGTGGAAAGCGCCCCTACAGACCATTCTCGCCCCCCTGACCAATACTCCTAGCTCCGCCACTGTCAACTGTTACGGTTACTTATAAGATTGGGATCTTGTGATTAGTGCAGAACATGAGTTATGTCATCACTTTAATTATGCAGGATTTACAATGCTTGCATGCAGTGGCGGAGCTAGGGGTAATGGTCAATGATTGCATGGGGACTATACTGCCAATTTCTCTTTCTAAAGCTGGTTAGAATTTAACATTTTCATTATCCTCTATAGATTGATTACATACTGCAGTCTATCGGTATTAATCTATCATGTCAAGAAACAGAAGAAACAAACACAAAAGAAAAACAGTTGGTATAAATAAAACTGCTCGTATACTGACAATTAAATTAAAAATTGTGTATTAACCTTGGATTCTAGGACATTTATACTGCAAAATTGCTCTTTTGCAAGGCTGTATAGCCAGGGTCATCGATTTGGGGGAGGTGTCCCCCATCCACTTGAGAAATTGAGAACATTTTTGCTTAGTATCGTAGGGGGCTTAGATGCCAAATCATGCAATCTTTCCCTACATTTATATTCCATTTTTCTGTTTGCATACCACCTTATATTTTTTTTATTGAAGTTTTGAGAAGTTTAAAAAAAAAAGGAAAACTTTTTTGGGGGGAGGGGGGGGGGGTTTGGGGGAGATGCCCACCCCACTGGGACTAGGTGCCTGAACTTTCGTCAGAAAGTAAGGTAGCCTTGAATACCATATGATTTGTTTATCCGTAAGCATGCATGATACCCATTTGATGCTTCCACAGAGCAGTTATCTTGAACGTGATTATAATTATATGTAACATAAACGAAAAAGATGTTAAGGTTTCCTTTTCATTTCTTGCCGTTTTCTTAAGACCGAAATCAAAAACATTACCTTTTCATCCGTTAAAGCTTTGCCTTTATTGTATTCTTTCCTGTTAGCTCGTTTCTGAAGTAATTCACACAGTTCTTTAGCTTTCCGTTTAGACAAAGTCTTTTCCTTTAGAGTCTCAAAGAACGTGGTGTGATCCTCAAAGGGGGTGATTCCCTTGCTCTCACATAGTTCTGTGAAACATTTACTGATCTCTGTCAGGTTTGGGGCTTCAACAAATACATCGAAAGGATCCTTCCTGCTGCCATCTTCTTCGGTTAACCTCGTGTAATTAGACTCGGCCATTAAACTTCCGAAAGAAAGGAAAAATGAAAGTGGGAAAAAAATGAAGAAAACATTGGATATGATTGTGCAATTATGCTGATGATATTATTTTAACTGGGTTAATTACTAACAGGTATAGTTTTCAAAACTATTGTTTTAGAAGCTTAATTATCACTCATTCAAATTACTTGCTGACGCTAATGACAAACCACAAACAAGAAGTGCTCAGACAATTTTGAGAAATTTGCTGAGGGTATGTGTGGCAATAAAAACACATTTAATTATGGAACATGGGTATGGCAATTATCTGACAATTTTGTTATCTGGCAATTTGGGAAGAATACCGTTGATCTTGAATTCACTTGCCAAATGGATATATCAGGTGTGATGCAAATATTTGCCCCTGGAAAAATGTTATTTATGTATGTATATGACAATACCACCTGTTCTTGAAAATCCAAATACTCAATTCGATAGTATATTGCTTCCAGTCATTGCAGGTAATCACACACAGCTTACCATAAAAGCTTATGTCTTCTCAGGTATATAAAGGCCTATTACTTGAAAACTAACCCACTGTTGTATATACATCACTGTAAAATATCATTATCTATTATATATACATAGAGAGTTCAGAAGAAGCCAATTTCCATTCTGCTTGGTATGCCAGATATTTCCTTATGTTTATAAATCACAAAACTAAGGCCTTTGTGTCTGTCAGCTTACAGAATCAAAGTTCAACCATTAAGTACATAAATGTCATATATACCAGTCTGCTATCAACTTGCCTCAGACATTATAACAATTGTCTTTACAAGGAACAAGGAACAAGGAACATTTCAACAAGAGATCATCACTATAGGCCAAAAAACAATGCCACAATATTCTAAGAACCAAGAAATGGAACAAACAATGGAGAACTGTAGGATAGTACCTGTGGTTAATGGTAATGCAAATTTAAAGTGTTTATATCAGCATTCTGGGTGTTAATTGGTACAATACAATTCATGCTAAGGAAAAGAGGCCCAAGTTTTTGAAAGGGAAGTAATTATCAGCCAACCTATAAAACATTAATACAACTGGATCAAACTAGTTTGACCTTACACAGCTGTACCCATTACATAATGCATGTTTTTCTGCTAGATGACATTCCAAAACGTAGCTGGTTTTGAATATTGACAAGTCACCCTTGCTCTACCTTGTCTAGAAGTCCGATAACTCTTGACAATGCTTCCCATGGTGGACTGTCACCTCCAGTCAACTAGTCTCAGACCCGTCAACTCTCCCGGTTTTACCGGGAGACTCCCGGTTTTTACCCGAATCTCCCGGCCTCCCGGTTTCATATTCTATTCTCCCGGTTTTTTAATGTTTCATTACTTGCGACATTTCTGAAAATAGCCAACAATGAGTCCTATGCTTAGTAATTCCCCACAGTAATTCTCCCTATTTTGGGGTCAACCAGGTTGACAGGTCTGTAGTCTAGTTGTGTAGTACTCTATGGAGGTGACCGGTCACCATGGAAGGTCAGTGTCAAAGGTTACCAGGTCATTCTACGGACACCATAGATCAGCGAGGTTGTGGTTGTTTTGGGGAGACAGGTGTGTGAGGAAGCATTAAGTCGTCCCATTGGCTATAATGGCCATCCTATAAACATTTACAGCTCAGTGAATTTCACGTACTTGTGCACCTGCAACTTCCCCACCCAGTTCCCCCACCACCCTCCCCCACCCTCCTCCCCCACCCTCTCCCCATCCCTTCTCCCTTAAACTCACGCCTGTGCCAAGGTCCCTGTGTAAGAACTGTAGACACGGTCCTTGAAACTGCTAGCCCCTTGACAACCGATCCCTGTAGCACTAGTAGAAACATTCCTATGTGTAAGTACATACATACCTACCTACCTACCTACCTACCTACCTACCTACCTACCTACCTACCTACCTAGAATTGTAGAATCGATAAATATTAAAGCACTTGTAGTGTGAATGGAGGGAATGAAGAAAAGGTACAAAAACATTCTTCAGTCTTCTGCACATCAAACAAGTCCACTCTCCCTGATTAAATCATGTTCACCCTCCCACCCCCCTCCCCCTCCTCTCCCCACCCCCTCCTTGATTCCATAATCTTCCAGAAAAAAATCCCAATTGCATACCTGCCCAACTTTCAACGTTTTACTTTGAACGTCGGTCGAGACTAGATCTGTGTTATGTATCATTTCACTGGGAGAGATATATATCCCACCAAAACTTGGCCGCAAAAGTTGATAACAAAAATTTAAGTTGTCTTTTATGTTCTTACAAGTTTGCATATCTTATTCACACAGTTGATGATAAGAAATGACTTAAAGTTTGATGACCTACTAATACTTCAACCTTTGAAATCTAAATATTCAGTTAGTCAGTGGACTGCCGGATCTTCAGTTCAGACATGTTTGTATGTACCGCACTGCTATAGTATCCTCGAGGAAGTAGTCAAGGTCTATATATCAACACAGTACTTGCAATGATAAATGTATACAAACAAGTCTGGACAAAGGTATTCTGGCACAAGTTGACAACAGATTATCCGGTCTTTCAGCCAGTGGTCTGGCTCAGATAATCCGGTCTTTCAGCCAGTGGTCTGTCCCTAGCAAAAATAAACCCAAAGATGCACATGACATCAACCAGATGATATGAAAACTGTTTTTTCTCAGTTTAGTCAGAATAGGGTTTAATACCATATGTACCGAATTAATTTGGGTTATCCCGTTTCTGTAATCAAAATAATATTGTCCCACCCGGCAAACTAAATAGTCCTGGATTTCTAAAGTTCTTTGTGACGTTGAAAAGTATTAATTGTTTGAACGATATGTACGTAAATTTAAGCAAGTAAACAGATACAAAGTGCTCTTAATTTTCACAAAAATGTGCATGTATCAAGGATGCATGCCGTACCACTTCAATTTACCAAGATAGAGCTACACCCCCCGACCCCATCCCAATGCAAAATTCCAAGCATCCACTTTTCTTTCAAAAAGCACAAAATGAAGAACATGAGAAGGAGGGGAAGAGATGGGCACTGGGAAGGGAAGAGAGGGACATGGGAGGGGGAGAGAGTTGCTGGGGGAAGGGAAGAGAGGGACATGGGGAGGGGAAGAGAGGGACATGGGGGAGGGAAGAGGGGGACATTGGGAGGGAAGAGAGGGAAATTGAGAGGGAAGAGAGGGACATGGGGAGGGGAAGCAAGAAACATGGGGAGTGAAGAGAGGGACATGGGGAGGGGAAGAGCGGGGCATGGGGAGGGAAGAGAGGGACCTGGGAGGGAAGAGAGGGACATGGGGTGGCAAGTGAGGGACATGGGGAGGGGAACAGAGGGGCATGGCAAGTAATGAAGGGAAAGGGAAGGAAAATGGGCGAGGAAATGTAGGAGAAGAGAGCCAAGGGGTATGAGAGGGGAGAGAGAGGAGACAGAAGGTCACATATTGGCCCCTTTGCCTCCATCCAAGCTCTGCCACTGTCAGGAGCCTTCAAATTGGAAAGGATAAGTTAGCTCTGTAAAGTCAGCCAAAACTTTTCAAAACATGAAGAGAAAACAATGTTAAGGTTAAAGTTAAGAAGCTGAAGGTGAATCTATCCATGGATTCCTCCAGGATTTGGAAATTATCTTAACAAGGAAATTATCTGCCCAGGCGTTGCTTCCCAAACGAAGAAATGAAGGGTAAATCATAACACTAGTAGCAATAATTCTCATATCAGTCACAAAACCAAAGATTAATGACTGCAGGGAAGTTGATGACCTCCTTCAGTTCAGTCCACAAGCATAAAGAGCTGCTACTTAAAAAAGATTAGACTGCAGCAACTTTTGAAAAGACTTAAGCTTCGAGTCTCATCATCCTATTTTCTCCACAGCAATTATCACAAACTCAGACAATTTCCATTATTCCAAACAAGGAATGCATTTCGCCGTCGACTGGGTCACAGCATGACATTTCCTTTGTTAGGAAGTTATATACCATTTGTGGTTGCATTGTTGGTAGCTTTCTCGTGTTACATGAACGTTAGCTAAAGACAAATATAAAACTTTCACTATACATGTGAGCTCAAATTACCGCTAAACGCTCTGCAATGTGAGAATTGTTTTTAATCTATTTATACTTTTGGATGGACAATTAGAACGACTATGCATAGGCCAATACGTATAAGGCACCCATAAAGTCATTGAAACTAAATTTTGTTTCACTTGCAAAAACTTTATGATATTTATGATATTTTAAGAGCTGAGTATGCAGTTATCTATAATGCCAGATAGTGGAAAACTCAACATAACATGTACGCATGTGACTTTCATGTAATTGGGGACAAAATTCAGTCTCTACTTAAAACATGCAGCCCCACTTTCTCCTCAACGCTAGCGGATTTGGTTGGAAAATTCTGGAGGCTTTCCCACACTAATATTACTGTATTTTCGAGGCTTCTGAGCACTCACTATAATGAAAAGCAGACCCTTCCACCACTGGTGAGGGAGGGAGTGGTGAGAGTGGGGGAGGGAGCCTAAGACTGCTACGATGATCTCTTAGGGAGCCACAGGCTAAAGCCCGTGAGTTATAGCCAGCTTGCTGGTGAACGTGGCGGCCTGTGATGGGTCTAGTCTTTAGGCATCATGCGGTATTTTATATTTTCCCATCCCACAAGGTACATCCCCCCCCCCTTCCCCGTCTCCACGGATGTTGTTCAAGCCCTTCCTTCCATCCATATGTTTGGCTATTTTCGATTTGAACTCATGTAGTTTTGTGTTAAAATGTTAATGTTTCAACTCCTCGTAGCAGTGTCTGTCATTAAAAAAATTAAATCATACCATAGTCTTTGAATCATAATCCCTGTCCTGAAGGAGCTCCTAATAGAGCTTGAACAGGATACAACTGGCTAACAAATCACTGCCCATTCATTACAGATGCTTGTGGTCCATAATAACAACCCTCCCAAAACAAAGTCAGCTCACTCCATCCATACAAACTACTTTCAAGGCATTGAAGACTCGCCCCAAACCGCCGCAGCCGCACTCTGAAAAAGTTCAACTTGCCGTTGCTTGCAAGTGAAGTTTTCTTCTTGTCGCTACAAAATGCAGACAGTAGCCTAATGAAACGTGATACCTTGTTATCTTTCATCTGGACCTGAGATGTCCATCGCTGCTATATATACACTGTGTTGTGGGTATTGACCGTAGCTGTATGTATTGACTGTACACTAGTGTCTAATTACCGACGTTAGCAAGCTGTGTGTGTATTTTCTGGGATCAATGGCTGTGTCTAACACTTCTGTTACACCTCATTCGAAACTAGGTCAGATTACCGGCATGAGACGTTTCTTTGTGCGCTAGTCTTCACACCCTTTAAGATCAAAGACGTGAGCTAGTCTTGCTCAATGATATCATGTAGTATCACTTTGCAATTGAATTGTTTGATGTTTTGTTTTAACTTTACTGCATCATTCATTACTTCCTGGATGATGTTTGGATTCCGTCAATTTATTATGCTCTGATATAGTTTTTCGTATTATGAACTAATACTGGCGGCATTGGTTAAACCATAGTTAATAACTATGGTTAAACTTACAACTTGTATATTAAAATTACTTTCATATTCAAAGTATGAAAAGGAAACAAAGGAGAAAGTAGTCAGTTTCACTTACTAGTGGCATTGTGGTATCTGTTGTTTCCTGCATGACACTTAAAGGTATGCTGTATTGGCCCCAAATATGTTAGATACTCAAATATGGTCATCTTTGGTCAAAATTCTTAAACTGTTTTATTACAACCTTCAAGGAAATTTTCCTCACTGGGACATTCAGTCATCTTGCGTGTTCCTTAAAAATGTCTGAGAACAATTTGGAGAGTAAATACCTCCAGGAAAGTACTTTTTGAAAACCTCTAGCAATTATAGCATGCTATAATTTGGGGCATATATACTGACTACCTTTAAGCCGGTAATGTGGCTTTTTACACCTATTGTCTACTATAATGAAAATGAATAGTCTTTTATAATGAATATGAAGAATGAAAGTCACAAAACTCGAAACGTTTAAAGTAGCATATACAGTCTGAGTGCTTTTGTTAAAATTCCAATTAACCTAATGGCAGTTTTGTTTTCCAATATTCATACAAGGTATGCTTGCATGCGGGCGTGCATGGTATTATTTCACCTCAAAGGTATTAATTTTGAAAAAAAATATTGTGAGAAAATAAACTCCATTATTTTCAGAAGACATTAAGAAGACAAATTTAAAGAACAATGTCACTGATTTTATCAACAATTTTTATGAATTGCAGTACAATATTTTGAGATTCTTGACAGATAGTAGATTATAAGTCAAAAATTTCACTTATGGTTAACTGAAAGTTGTCCATACGCAGTACAAGATCTGCACATAACTTTAAATTTAATTGCCACGGGACAAAGTTTCCAAGGAAGAGTACAGTATGTAAAGGCATCAATCCTGCAGGAAGCAATTGCCTATTTCATATTGGTGATATATTTTTCACAGTCTGTTTCACATGTACATTAAATTTTACCTCAAACAATAGCCTTTGGGACTCAATGTTGACCATCTTCAAATTATTACAATAATTGATTTACTTGCAAAATATTATTTGATGTTGACGTGTACTGTAGGCCTGTATGCAGGGGGGGGTTCGGATGAGACCATCCCCCCCCCTCCCAGCAATATCCATGGTCCACTTCTGATAGTACAGCAGTATTATTATGAGACTATTTTGGGTTTTAATAATGTCCCATATGGCTTTCAAAAGCCTTTGAAAGACAAGTCTGTCAATCTGGGTTGGCAACCCTGATGTTAAATCATACAATTTTCCAAAACTAAATTCAATCATAAATTACTGAGGCTACTCACTTGACTCCTACTGTATCAAATATAGTTGAACACTGACTGCAGGGGGATCAGAAAATGGGTCATATGGACCTGCCGAATGTCATGTTCGCCTACTAGACCATGTAAGACGTTTGTATTATATCATATCATATTACGGTACGCAGATTTGCCGGATAGCTAGCCGCCGGGGGAGAGTACGATTGGATATCCTCTTCCATTTGTACGCGACTGGTTCTTTCACCTTCGCAGCTCTTGAAGTCATTCTATTTTGGTGATCAGTGGAGTTAGTAATTAAACTTTTCTTAGAATTTCAACCCTTCCCCCTCCCCCTCCCCCTCCCCAAATTGAAAAAGATGCATATGGGCCTGTACGGTACTTTGTATTCTACAGGGAAAATATGTATGTATATATAGTGTATATATAGTGTATATATATAGTACATGGCACTTTTCTTCATTTTTGCCATATGTCAATCTTCATAAACAATTATTTAGCCACCGGCTATATCATGTAGGGTACTACTGAGACTCATGGTCTGATTTTGCATATAAACACGGAAAAACATCCACAATAGAAGTTCGGATCAGACCATTTAAATGTGAACACAGCTCAGGGTTGACTTGGGACTAGCATTGACCTTTGACTTCCACTGTTGTTTGTTAAACTTTGTAATTCCACACAATAATAGTATCTAGGTATATTATAATAAGAGCGTTGCACATATCCCAAGTCTTTATGTGTTTCCACGGTTTCAATCAAGATGGCGATCAAGATCCTGTTATGTATTTATTGGAGCACATGCAGTTCGGTTTCATGTAAACCTAAATAGGTTAAAATTCAAATGACTTTGTTTAATGCCGAATATGCACTGAGGGTAGTGTTTGCTCCATATGTAAAAACAATTATGTGACTAATGAGTCATAGATGTTACTCGTTATCTATAGTAGATATATACTCTAGACACAAGGCATTGCATTGAAAAGTATATATATACAGGTACAGATAGACCAGCACTAGCTGATCCAGTAATTGTGAATATTAGCATCTAGAATATGGCATACCTGCATGGCTCTCTGTTAAGATATATGAAAAATCGTGATTATGGAGAGCTTGGGGTCTGTCTGACATGGAGCACAGACAGGGTTATTGTTCACGTGTGCGTGGGGAGGTAGTAGTACATCGATTGATCTAATGTTTTAACACCGTCAACTCCAAGCGCATGCAGGGCCTGATCCACATAATGTAAAAACAGTTTTAAGTTATAAACCCCAAAACTTACTTTTTATTGGTTTGGTGACAATGATATTTACAAACAACATGACATACATCTTTAAACCATAACTATTTCTGGCTGCCTAGACACAACTTATAGGTAACCTCATTGATAAAACATACCTGCACAAACAGGGCTCCTCGTTGAGCCCGTACATATATAAAAGTACATAATCGAGTGAAGGATTATCTAGAATCATATCATACCTAGCATTTCTTATTTTTT
This sequence comes from Apostichopus californicus, assembly GCA_020650975.1. Taxonomy (NCBI): domain Eukaryota; kingdom Metazoa; phylum Echinodermata; class Holothuroidea; order Aspidochirotida; family Stichopodidae; genus Apostichopus; species Apostichopus californicus. The sequence goes on from JAIPMN010005522.1 coordinate 15,866, forward strand.
TATTTTTACATGTGTCAATATTTTTCAGACACTGTGAAAACCATGTCCTTTAGGTGTATAGTAATATCAAATTCAGAGACCTTTATAATTGCTTACATATGTTCTGGTTGTCAAGACAACTTTAGGCTGACTTGTCATTGAAAACTGAAAAAGTATTGCTCACCTGCTAAATTCAGTTCTGCAGTATAATGGGATGTAACTTTGACCGAGCAATTCAATTTTATCTCGACTCATATTTTAGACACCCCGTTTATCTTATAATTAAGAGACATATTAGCCCTGTATAATACACTTCACTGAGAATGAGCGCAGTGAACTGATCTGCATTCGGGTCCGGTTTGTAACATAAGCACCGGTCAGACCCCATGATTTGGATCAGACATGTATAATATCAATGGAGGATCAGATGTACCCCACACTCTGGGATCAATGTGTAATTAATGCAAACACAACTCGGGTTGACCCGGGATCAGTTTATTACCTCTTGCTACTGTTGATGTTTTTAATATGTGTGTAATATATGACACAATGATAGCACTATTGGTAGAGACAGCAGTGCCTGACACATCATATCACTTATGGTTCTGATAGTTTCTTCAAATAAATGAACCTCATGTCTCTGTTCGGTGATTATGAGCAGGGACTCGATATAACCGAGAGTGGCCGGGGTCTTATGTCCTGTAGTACTGTATGTATACCGGTGCTGTGGCCGAGTGGATATTTGAAGCAATGAGGCTTAGCAATCGGGAGGATCAGGGTTTGATCCCCGGCCGGGTAATAGTAAGGTGGGTTTTTCATCCAAGAGCAATCTACGGTTTTCCCATCTGGAATGACTTTCTACATTAATTGAAAAGTTTCCAAATTTGAGTTAAAATGTTGACTTGGAAGCCACCCTACATGTTAGTTGTAATCCATAAGCCCTTGCGTCTTTCTCCCACATTCATGGTCCCTTAAGCGTCATAATAGTAACTGCCTGATTATTATTATTATTATTATATGCCTATAATAATATATATGTTATTATATAGGTATGATATCAACTGGTATGTAACCTTGCTTCCATATTCAAGTCAAGTGAGTTATCAATGGTTAACATATCCATTAGTTTCTTCTAACAAATTTTAATATTATAATTAACAACTTATTTGTGACTTCTTAATTAGCATGGGTCTTCCAAATTTACTCTCCCACCAGCACTGGTTCCTTCCCTCCCTCTGGCCCTTCTATGATGGCACTGTATGTCTGTCCCCCTATTAAGGAATTCTCACTGCATATAGGCCTATATCTAGCTAACAGAGGTAAAGAAAAGGCAGCAAATTGACTGCAGGTAAGAAACTAGAAATTGAATATATAATTATTTAAGAATGGAAAATAAGGTATAAAATATAGGTAAAGCACTTAAAGTTCGAAAAATGCATGCCAACCCTGCAGGCTGTTTACCCTGAATCTCCATCCCCACCATGCATCCATCCCCACCATGCATCCATCCCCACCATGCATCCATCCCCACCATGCATCCATCCCACCATGCATCCATCCCCACCATACATCCATCCCCACCATGCATCCACCCCCACCATACATCCATCCCCACCATGCATCCACCCCCACCATGCATCCATCCCCACCATGCATCCATCCCCACCTTACATCCA
>JAIPMN010005523.1:0-19310 GCA_020650975.1 Apostichopus californicus
GTGATGCCCCGTAATTTTACCGTGCGTTACTCACAGGATTAACCACGGTCAGCTGACCTGAATGGACCAATAGGATTTAGGAATCTTTACTAAGTATGAATGAACCACAGTTTATAAACTGTTCTTCGAAATCGCTGAAATAAAATACACAGATCAAATTTACAGTAAAAAAAACTCAAAAATGATGTATAAAATACGAAGTCTGCTGTTAAAACTTATCTTGTGTTACACAAAGACCACGAAACCACCGATCTACTACATATATACCGGCTTAAGGAGTTCTAATTTATTCTAATTTATAAGAAATTTCACAGAAAACTATGGAAGAAATTAATCTATATACAAACGCGGTTTTTGTTGTGATTACTCTAGGTACTGTAGTGTACGGGTTATGTCGCAATCTACAATTGCGAAAATGACGTCACATTCGAGGCTGTTCAAATCATGTTTGAAATGTCCATCCTCAACGATTAAAAAATTGTTTTTCTGTCAAACGCAACATTAGCGTTCTCATACTTTGACAACATGTTTGGAAAATTATTTATCGTTTTTTAAGGTAACTTCCTAGGGCTACCAGACAATCCTTTTAAGCAACACAGGTCTATCTATGGCCTATTCCTACTTCCTATTCCCACACGCAAACAGACTCAAAACAGCATACTGTAGCCTACCAGTTATGTTAGTGCATAAATCTCGAATCGGCCTAGGCCTACAGTAGGCCTAGATTATAAGCCTACGCGCATAACAACTTATTGTAAACACTTGGAAACTCGAAAAGACCGACTTCCAAAGACTTGCAGAACAGTTGCACCATCTACCTGTTGTTTAACTAGCACTGTAATATTACATGAGTCCGTGTGTTGGTTAAAGAAGAAGGCTTTTATGCTGAGTTTCGATTGAAGTCACTCAGCTGGCATATGTAGCGATTACACAACACCACACTAAACACTATTATATGTATAGGCCGTGGCAAAGAACAAAACCAGAATGCAAACTGCATTGAGGTTTCGATGACTTCATTGCACTATACTTCAGTGCTTGTTAGCTCTGTTTTTTACTCTGTTTACTCTGTTGTTAGTAACCGGAACTAGCTGTTACCAGGGATTTGTGATATGGAACTCCCTGGGTTGCGATATAAATAAGTCGTTAACAAGGACTATAGGGCCTACTGTATGTGGCAATACACACCTCCACCGAAAACAACAGGGGCCTTGTACTCAATGTTATGAATCCACACACCAAGTATGAGAAATATCCACGATTCCCATCGTTAGATATCATGTAAAAGGATTTTCAGAATTTGACCTCTGAGATTTGACCTTACAAGCAACAGTATATGTTGTACTCAATATGGCAAACATATACCATGTATGGAAAGTATCCATGATTTCTACCATGAGAAATCATGTTTTCAATGTTTCCATGCCTCGACAAACATTTTTAAAGTACTTGCTATTTGGCGACCGTGACTAAAATCTACTCGCCAAAATCCAGGCCTATGATTGTTGTTTAAGTCTCCATAGTACATCTGCAACATCAATACTTTCTATGAACAAAGGTTATGCACTTAGGCAGATACATGGTGCTACGTAATTGCACATTGGAAAATTATGTTTCTGTGCAGAATGAAATGTTAACTTTTTTCCACCAAAAGTACTTGTAGAACAAAGTAAAACATGGTAGGCTAACTGTAATGCCTCAAACAATTAAAAATAAAACATTTGCAAAAATACATACGGAGATAGCTTGGCTTCTCTTGCATTCTAGGGCTCCTAGTAGGCCTACTAGGCATATACTATACAGACGTAGCTAGCAGTGGCGGAGCTAGGGGTATTGGTCAGGAGGGGCGAGAATTGTCTGTAGGGGCGCTTTCGACACTATCTAAGCGGAGCGCCACCACTGGTTGGCGCGTAGCGTACAGAATTTTTTTGAGTAAAGATACTCCCTAGATCGCCGGAAATGACCCTTTCTGGGCCTGGCTAATTTGCAGATAAACGAAGAATAAATAGGTGTCATCGCCAAATTACACCAACAAAATGTGACAAATGTCAATAAGTAGATGAGAGCGCAATAAAAAAGTCAATAATCTAGAATAAGTAAAAAGTGGTAAAGAGCTGAAAAGGGCGCCAGCAGTCCATTTGAGTCCGTCAGGGGGGGCATCCGCCCCCCTGACTGTATGGACGCTCCGCCACTGGTAGCTAGGTGTGCGCGAGTATGCAGTACCTCACTGCTACTTTGAACCGCTACTCGATTAGCAAAACTTTGTTCATTTTCCCAATTATTTATTTTGTCTTTTAGCTGCAGATTGGTATGCGAAAGAATATCGCTATTACGCCATTATACACTACCTAACTCAAAGCCATCTTTTACGCAATGAAAATCTGAGGTTGAAAGAGCATCTTTCTTCCAAAAAATCTTAGCAGCAACAAGAGCAAACTTGTCTCAAAACTCCTTAAATTGTTGTATATTTCGCAAATTATACCTGATAGCCACTAGTGGGTAAATGCATTTAAGAGGAGTTGTTTTGCCATCTTAAGTGTATTGGTATTCTGAGTGGTATGCTTCACATTGTTCTGATAACGAATCCTCACTGTTGCTGACCTAGACTTCATGAAATTGCCAATAGGCCAGGTTGTTGGAGTTGTCGCATAATCATAAACGTGACGGCGAAACTGACGAACGTTACTTTCAAGGCTACGGAACTTCGTTAGCGAGATTTTATTTGTTTCTACGGATGCCCATAAGGAAATTTCCAATTGCCAACAGACTATTCTTATGAGGCGTAACACAAGTATTATTTACTAGGCTGGTCAGTGGGAAATTTTTAATAGCCTACTATTTTTTTTAAGCATTATTAATGTATTTATGATTTCTTAAATTTTCATACATTTTATATTATTATATGTCTTATCAGAGGGCCTCGTGGAAGATTAGCTATTGCTAAACGAGCTACCCTCTTAAAATAAAGTTGAAATAAAAATAAAAAAAATAAAATACGGTAGATTATGAAACACTTTTTCCCCAATTAGGCCTCTGGTGACTCCAAATGACCTTTGACCTCCATAAAATATAATACGCTTCTTGTACCGAACGTGTCACAACTTTACATTAAATATGAGACTCGTAATTCAAGCTTCCCTTCTTGAGATATCGTGTTAACGGGGTTTTCACAATTTGACCCCTAGTGACCCCTAATGACCTTTGACCTCCACAAAAAACAATACTCTTTTTTTTACTTAGTGTGATACTCCTTAACACGAGATACAAGATTGATCTAGGCTTTCCTTTTTGAGATATCACAATTTGACCCCTAGTGACCCAAATGACCATTGACCTCCACAATAAACAATAGGCTTCTTTTACTGTATGTGCTATTTCTTCACACGAAATACAAGATTGATCCAAGCTTCCCTTCTTGAGATATCGTGTTTACAAGCAATTGAGGCGTAACACATACATACACACGCACATACATACACATCCGCCTGCATGACTGCATAGGTTACGATTATCATCGAAACCAAAACAGGACATCCCCTATGGGCTCTGGTAAGTTTCAAAGGGTTTCGTTGACCTCTAACGTCACTTCCGTTTCAGATTCGCTTATAATATGAATTGTTTTTTCTTCGTTTTAGAGGTAAATTGTGGAGCTTTTGGATATGTTGGGGATAGAGATGAAGATACCAGTTACTTTTAGAGCATTGAGAGGAGATAAACCTACTTCATAAAATCGAGTCAAAAACTGATGGAGAACGATGTACTCAGTGTGAAGAGTTTCACGTCTTACAAGGTGACTCACGGCTCCTCTTAGAGTCTATATCAGGAAAAGTGCTAAACAGCAGTAGGAGAACATCTTTTTTGATATGTTATCAATCACCGATCTGGATTTATTTAGCTTACATGTTGAAGAGCACGGATGGAATTACATGTGGTTCCACAATTGGGTAAATTGAGGCAATTTTAGACCCCCTTAGGACTCTCAGGAGCAGCGTACGAAAATGGCTTACTACTGTGTAAAGGGGTTTGTTTTACAAGTGGCGAAAACTTCAGGCTCTCATTTAAATCGTCATGATAAATTTATGGTGACATGAATATCCAGGTTGTCAGCTATAGTGATGGGTAGCGTTTATAAAGCTAGTGAGAACTTCTGTATTAACATAGAGACCACATTACTTATGTGATTTAGTGTGTAAGTCAATGGGGCTTTTAATAAGCGTATGCTAAACTCGATGCTGACTAGCATTATGGTGGTACACTCCTATTAGAACTCCATATTAATCCGCCCGGATGTTCTCCTATTTCAGGAAAAGTGCCAACATGAAGTAGGATAACATCTCTTATGATACGTTATCAATCAGGATCTGATTTCTTGTGGCTTGCATGTTAAAGAACATGAATGGAAGTACATGTAGTGCAAAAAATGGGTCAATTGAGTCAAGTTTAGACCCCTTTAGGCCTCCCAGGAGCAGCGTACGAAAATTGTTTACTACTGAGTGAAGAGGTTTGTTTACAAGTGACGAAAACTTCCGGCTCGGATAGCAGAAAAATCTACATGGTCATGATACGGAAAATTGATGGTGCCATGAAAGGCCAACTCGTCAGCTGTGCGGTGATGGGTAGCGTTTAGCTAGTGAAATCTTCTACTAGACTTAGAGACCACATTACTTTTGTGATTTAGTGTGTAAAGTCAATGGAGCTTTTATTGGACGTATGCTACCTTATCACTTGAGATTATGCTAGCATATCTTTGCGTCAAGTAATGGTCAACATACCGATTGCCATACCAACGTCGAAAACAACCGGCCGTCCGAAGGTAGCTTAATGTTATTGAATTTTATGAGAACTTTTGGAATCTGCCTGTGATCCGAACTTAACAAACTGCTGGAAAGTTGTCGCTACCCACGCCTTGTTAAATTGTTGTCAAGAGTACACCAAACCTATAGCCTACTATAGGCTTAACTGTTCCTAAGTGAGCCTAAGCCTAGCTAGGCTACATCCTAAACTATAGTCTTTTCTTACCCCTACTGGCCCTGTATGCGTAATTTTTTTTCCTAGGTGGGTTAGGAGCACTTATCATATATAGGCGTATCCAAACCCTCGCGCATGCGTGTTACTCATAGACACGCGTTACTCATCGATCGCTGTAATACACGTGTGGGGGCCCGTGTGTACGTGGGCACTATGTACGCTGTACAAACAGGGAGTTGTACGCTGTACAAACAGGGAGTTGTTAACAACTCCCTGGTACAAAGCAATAGATCTCCGCTGTACAGTTTACACGTAATGCAGTTTGCTTTTTGGCCAAGGATTACTAAGTGTGAATTGAAGAAAATAAGTGATGGGACGCAGGCTAAAGAAATACAAATTAAAGCGCGATCAAATCGTCACTTCAATTATTAATTTTCTGGAGATGTTATGGCTAATGTAGGGGACTTGTAGTCTGTGTATCGGCTGGTCATTTAATATCGTGCAAACTTAAATCAGGTAGGCAAAAAGATAGTCCACATAGGACATTACAAATCATCATAACTTTATGCACTTCATTGTAACTTCTATTAAGAAGTCAAAAATCTTTATTTCAAGTTTCAATTAAGACATACATCTCATTTTCAGGAAATTGTCCAGGATAGATAGTCCCATTTAAACCCTATGTACAAATCCTGTGGATCTAGTCTAAAAATGTGGATCTTGTCTAAAATCTGGGTGAGAGGATTACTATATTATATGCAATTGTATCGAGTAACTTTACCTCCAATCTAGGGCAAGATTCCAGCTGAAGATTGGCGCAAGGATTGTCAGTCGAACAGGTCTCCATCATTGCATGAACGCATATACGTATACATGTGCAAAACTTGAATCGCGTCGCACACACTGTATGTACTACTACTAGCCATAAACTTTTTGCGAGTAACACGCATGCGCGAGGGTCTGGATACGCCTATATATGATAATTGCCCCTAACCCTCCTAGGAAAAAAATTACGCGCCCTGTATACAGACTGCAATGTTACTAGTAACTAGCCTATCCTATCCTATTGCAGACCTGATTATTACTTTGTACTGACTAGCCTATACGGTGTTTGTACATGAATGCTTAAAAAAACGATGAAGACAATTTACAAAGGTAGCCTTACATTAGGCCCAAGGCTATGTCCATCATGATTTCTTTTCTGTTAGTGTTAGCTGAAATAGTCATCCAGCAGCGGAAAAGACCAGGCTACTAGTACTAGTGTTTGAGAAGTGTGTGTGTACAACAATAAGAATGAAAAAAAAATACAGCCTAGAATAGGCCTTATCCCAAAATAAATCTTTTTAGAACTTTCTTAATTAATAGGCCTAGTAGTAGTAAGTAGTATATTGTGCTGTTTGTATTTGCATTAATCAAAGGATAGTATTTACAGTAGTTCACTTAAAATCAGTCATTCAAGTGAATTATAGACAGGCTATTCCACTCTTTTTAAGCTGAATGTGTCATAATAGTTCCTTGTAAGCTGTACATTGCCATTATTTGAGAACATTTAGGATATACTGCTATGGAAATTGCCCTAATCATCGCTGGTCGGAATGTTCCACTTTTATGTAGGGGTGTTTTGTATGTGTGTAGAATCTAGAAGTAGAACAGTCGTACTGAACATTGTAGTTGGCTGGTAAGACATGGACGTGGAGATAGTAGGGGTGTTTTGTCATGGAGTGTTGTCTCTTCTTTTTAGAGTTTTTGTTATTTCTTCTTCTTTTATTGTGGTATTGGACATGGAGTATTTCATCTCCTCTTTAGAGTAATATATGTTAAACAGGAGATTAAATAGTCATTGTCCGACACCGAAGATAAAAAAGAGATTACTTTTACTCTAAAAAGTAGATAAAATACTCTATGTCAGAAACCAGAAAGGAAAAAACTTACTATTACTTTAATCAGGAGACAAAATTCTCCATGTCTGATATCTGAAAAGGGAGCGAAAAAATGATTTTCTTACAAAGGAGAAAAAAAATACATGCAATACATGTCAAAATACAGTACAGTACATTTGAGAAAATGACTGAACTCCATAACCTATGCCAACCTGTTGCCATTGTTAAACTTGATGCCAACTTATTATCGAATGGTATAGTCCAAAATAAAACAACTGGCGACAAATGGTACATAATCTCCCAGAGGTTCTTCAACTTCTTCAATACAGTAGGTATCCTATAGATATTAATGTTAGCCTTGATAACATCACAAAATCGGGAATGGGGGGGGGGGGGGTTGTAGTTCACATCATACAGTATGTATTCTGCATCAGCTTCCGTCATTAATCTTTAATATATGAATCCATTTAATAGAAAGGTTTGTATCTGGACTCATGAACTTTAACCTTACATGAATTTGAATTTCAGGTTCTGTGTGAAGGAACTGAATTTGGTATGGACGGACGGGAGTCAAGCCTTAGTCTCCAAGGAGAGGGATATTCCAGGAATCAGATTTCCAGCAGAAGAAGCTATAAATATAAATTGATTGGTGAGACGTCTGCAGTGGACGAAACATTGTTTGGATGTCACCGAGATAGAGAAATTAAAGACAAAAACCGAGCTAACTCTCCACTAAAACCTTCAGAAATCGGAGACAGGACATCGTCCCCTAAAGTAAGAGAATCATTAAGTGGTGTTAATCATTCCAGAAGAGAACTTAGGGATTCCAAGAGAGGAAACCCAAGTTATGTAGATGAGTCGTTATTTGGGAAAAAGTTAGAATTACCAAACTTTGAACCACCTTGGGCAGAAAAGAAAGATCCAAAGTTTAAAGGTCCGGTTTTATCTTGGAGTCCACCTGTTGCAGGAAGCTTGTGTGATACGCCAAGGTCACGTCCATCATCTGCTCAATGTCAAAGGTCATCATCAAGACTCAGTCAGAGGTCAGGTTCCTCCATGGGATCTGTGAGCAGCAGAGGTAAGCTGCCTCCCCAGAAGCCACCATGGAGGTGATGATTACTGTTTAAAACTAGCCAATGTTCCTCCATGGGATCTGTGAGCAGCAGAGGTAAGCTGCCTCCCCAGAAGCCACCGTGGAGGTGATGAACACTGTATAATACTAGCCAATGTTCCTCCATGGGATCTGTGAGCAGCTGAGGTAAGCTGCCTCCCCAGAAGCCACCATGGAGGTGATGAACACTGTATAATACTAGCCAATGTTCCTCCATGAGATCTGTGAGCAGCTGAGGTAAGCTGCCTCCCCAGAAGCCACCTTATAGGTGGTGAACACTATATATAATACTAGCCAATGTTATTGTTCCTCCATGGGATCTGTGAGCAGCTGAGGTAAGCTGCCTCCCCAGAAGCCACCTTGTAGGTGGTGAACACTATATATAATACTAGCCAATGTTATTGTTCCTCCATGGGATCTGTGAGCAGCTGAGGTAAGCTGCCTCCCCAGAAGCCACCTTGTAGGTGATGTACACAGCACAGAATCCAATGTTTGAGGTCCTGCTAAGCAGTGTGGATGCATTGATGACATAGTTCAAGCCAGTTTGGTATGGATCACATACTTGTGAAGATCTACAGAATAGAATTACTTGTTGTGTATGCTATCTACACCAATTTCTAAAGTTGTGAAACCACAATGTTGTGTTTAATATGCTTAAAATATGAACTGTTGTTAGCCTGAATTGCTGGGACTGATACAATCAATGCCACTTATTAGGGCAAGGTATCACTTAATGCGGTAAATGACGTCTTTTGGGGGGATGAAGCTAAAGTTGGGTAAATGATTTACAAGTAAGTGGTATATATATTTAGCTACACCTAGCTAAAACACCACAAAATTCACAAACTAGTTTCTCTATTCATATCAAGTTTAAAACTGGACTTTGATAAGAGTTATTTCCATATATGTGCAATGAGTATGTATTCTTTGTTTTACTGATATTGTTGTAGATAAATATGTTAAAAACAATAGTCATTTATTTTATTAGCTGATTAGTGAGTTGCTGTGTTGCTCAAATACAATAACATTACATGTTAGACTTAAACTGCTGATGTATAATGTTTCTGATCCTAGAACAGCAATTGAAGAAATATGTGGCTAGAAAGGGATTGCAATTTAATGGCCTTAAGATCCAAAAACTGTGCTCTAACAACTGATCTATCCAGCCCTTGTATATAGCTATTTCTTTGCTGAGGGTCCAAGTTAGAATTAGCCACAGTACCTTGAATAATGTGTAACTAATATCAAAAGAAATCTGGATTTCATGTGTATATAACTACAAACTCAGCTGAGCTATCCAGCCCTTGTATATAGCTATTTCTTTGCTGAGGGTCCAAGTTAGAAGTAGCCATAGTACCTTGAATAATGTGTAACTAATCTCAAAAGAAATCTTGGCTGTGGTCTTCAAAAGTAATCTGGCACTTCATGTGTATATAAATGATACAGGACTTAGTGTTAAATAACTGAGAGTGGATTGATAACTCCAGACACATGATGATGTGGTGTGACACTGAGTGGGTAATTATCTGCAGGTACAGGACTAAGTGTTAAATAACAGAGAGGATTGATAACTCCAGACAAATGATGATGTGGTGTGACACTGAGTGGGTAATTATCTGCAGGTACAGGACTAAGTGTTAAATAACAGAGAGGATTGATAACTCCAGACAGATGATGTGGTGTGACACTGAGTGGGTAATTATCTGCAGGTACAGGACTAAGTGTTAAATAACAGAGAGGATTGATAACTCCAGACACATGATGATGTGGTGTGACTCTGAGTGGGTAATTATCTGCAGGTACAGGACTAAGTGTTAAATAACAGAGAGGATTGATAACTCCAGACACATGATGATGTGGTGTGACACTGAGTGGGTAATTATCTGCAGGTACAGGACTAAGTGTTAAATGAGTGAGAGAGGATGATAACTCCAGACAAATGATGATGTGGTGTGACACTGAGTGGGTAATTATCTGCAGGTACAGGACTAAGTGTTAAATAACAGAGAGGATTGATAACTCCAGACAAATGATGATGTGGTGTGACACTGAGTGGGTAATTATCTGCAGGCACTGGACTAAGTGTTTAGTCAGTGCTGAATGTTTCCAGAATGAGTGTTAATTAGTGAGAGTGGATTAGTAACAAGATAGAATAGTGGATTATCATCAGTGGCCACAGTCCATAGTTTGGGCTGAATATGTGAATCCAATTCTTTGTTACGGAGGCAAGTTACCTAACACTAGCATAGGTGACTCTTGGCTTCATCCCTGAATAATACAGTTAGCTAGAAGCAGCATTAGGTGAATAGGACAGTTATGTTTACAGAATTACAAGTGTTTTACTGCTTTAATGCCATTCATTCATTGCCATTCATATCTGTAAGGATTGTCCTCCTTAGACTCATTGCAGTATAGACTGTTTCTCTTATTGTACACTAAACTGAAACAAACATTACAAGCAAGTGTTGTGTAGTCTCAGTGGTTTATTTGTGATACACTTGTGACTTTGTGTCAATAAATTAACATTGAAACCTCTAGCCATCTTGTGCATCAATTTTGTCTTCCGGCTGAACGTAGACCTTGCATCCTATTTTAACTTTACATTTTACAATAGCTTTTCAAATTGATTTGATTGCTTTGATATTTTAACTGAACAAATCCAACACCTTACATCATCATAACACCTCACAACATTTCTGCTTTTGAAATGCATGCAATTATTCTTTTCAACTCATATTAGTGTGTCGAGAAATGCGCCATCAGCCTCTTTACATTGTTTCTTAATAAATCATTCTAACTAAATAATTGAAATTCTGTGCATGAAATCTGTAATGATATGAGTATGGATTTTACTTTGTTAATCTATAAAACTTCAAACATTGTAGTCAATAATACTCAACTGATAATCTTGATCAATACTGGCTTAATACATTTGCAAATTTTAAAAGCTTTTTGTCCAAAGTCCCTGAGATATTTGTTCAAACTGTGCAACAGTATGTATAAATACCTACATTTAATATTCCTTAAAAACAATATAACTTCCAATCCTCCATTTTTTATAATTTTGCACCATGCATATGAGGAAAGCATTCAAATGTCAGTCAAATGAACAGCCACTGGTGGGATCCATTGGAGGTAAATTATTCTGTACATTGCATGTTGTACACATTGTACAAGGCATGAGCACCATGTCTTTCATTGTGCAGCATCAATATAAACCTTACCCTGTAACCTATCCTTCCACATCTTACATGAGTAATTCTCAAATATAAATATACAAAATTAGACTAAATACCTTCCTTTTTTACACCTTACAGTAAAAAGTATTCCCTGTACAGCTGCCTCTCTCATTTACACCTTACGGTACAAATAACTGCAGAAAACTTCATAACCCCAATTTAAGACTTAAGACTCTATAGAGTTGCCAAAATATATGTATATTGTATAAGAGTTGCTATATATACTGTATCTTAAAATGTCATCATTACCCAAAATCCAACTACTTTACTACTACTTTTGCCAAATACAAACAATTTAAGGTCCATTCAAATATCGGCTCTGTGTTCAATAATACATACAAACATCAACTTTGTGTTCAATAATACATTCAAACATCAGCTCCGTGTTAATTAATACATTCAAACATCAGCGCTGTGTTCAATAATACATTCTAACATCAGCTCCCTGTTCAATAATACATACAAACATCAACTCGTGTTCAATAATACATTCAAACATCAGTGCTGTGTTCAATAATACATTCAAACATCAGCGCTGTGTTCAATAATACATTCTAACATCAGCTCCGTGTTAATTAATACATTCAAACATCAATTCCGTGTTCAATAATACATTCAAACATCAGCGCCGTGTTCAATAATACATTCAAACATCAGCGCTGTGTTCAATAATACATTCTAACATCAGCTCCGTGTTAATTAATACATTCAAACATCAATTCCGTGTTCAATAATACATTCAAACATCAGCGCCGTGTTAATTAATACATTCAAACATCAGCTCTGTGTTCAATAATACATTCTAACATCAGCTCCCTGTTCAATAATACATACAAACATCAACTCTGTGTTCAATAATACATTCAAACATCAGCGCTGTGTTCAATAATACATTCAAACATCAGTGCTGTGTTCAATAATACATTCTAACATCAGCTCCGTGTTAATTAATACATTCAAACATCAATTCCGTGTTCAATAATACATTCAAACATCAGCGCCGTGTTCAATAATACATTCAAACATCAGCGCCGTGTTCAATAATACATTCAAACATCAGCTCCGTGTTAATTAATACATTCAAACAGCGCGGTGTTCAATAATACATTCTAACATCAGCTCCGTGTTCAATAATACATTCAAACAGCGCGGTGTTCAATAATACATTCTAACATCAGCTCCGTGTTAATTAATACATTCAAACATCAGTGCGGTGTTCAATAATACATTCTTACATTCAAACAGCAGCTCTGTGTTCAATAATAAATTCAAACATCAGCACTGTGTTCAATAATACATTCCAACAAAAGCTCTGTGTTCAATAATACATTCCAACACCGGCTCCATGTTCAAACTGTAACATTGTTTATTTCAAATGCTGATAATTCATGTTGCCCTAAAATACTGCTACTCTTGTTAGGAAGGTTCACTGATAATGTTTGATACTGTAATTTATTCATAAGAATGAGAGATTTGCAAGAGTGCAAAACTTGTAAGACAATACTAGTTTGTCGCTTATATGACTTCCCTGTGTCTCATGATACTGTAGCTACTATTGTCCACAAACACACCGGAGTGTTTTTATTGGACGCTTCATTTCTTTACATTGTTTATTACATCCTGGTTATTCTTCATGTCAACACACATTTAGTCTTCCAGATGGCAACTTTCCCATCATGTCATCACACATTTAGTCCTCCATATGGCAACTTTTCAATCATGACATCACACGTTTAGCCCTCCAAATTGCAACTTTCCAATCATGTCAACACAAATTGAGCCCTCCAGATGGCACCTTTCCCATCATGTCAACACAAATTTAGCCTGCCAGATGGCAACTTTGCCATCATGTAAACACAAATTTAGTCCTCCAGATGGCAACTTTCCCATCATGTCAATGCATTTAGTCCTCCATATGGAAACTTTGCCATTATGTCAACACAAATTTAGCCCTCCAGATGGCAACTTTGCCATTATGTCATCACAAATTTAGCCCTCCAGATGGCAACTTTGCCATTATGTCATCACACATTTAGCCCTCCAGATGGCAACTTTCCAATCATGTTAACACAAATTTAGCCCTCCAGATGGCAACTTTACCATCATGTCATCACACATTTAGTCCTCCATATGGCAACTTTGCCATTATGTCATCACAAATTTAGCCCTCCAGATGGCAACTTTCCAATCATGTCAACACAAATTTAGCCCTCCAGATGGCAACTTTCCAATCATGTCAACACAAATTTAGTCCTCCAGATGGCAACTTTGCCATTATGTCATCACAAATTTAGCCCTCCAGATGGCAACTTTCCAATCATGTCAACACAAATTTAGCCCTCCAGATGGCAACTTTCCAATCATGACATCACACGTTTAGCCCTCCAGATGGCAACTTTCCCATCATGTCATCACACATTTAGCCCTCCAGATGGCAACTTTCCCATCATGTCACCACAAATTTAGCCCTCCAAATTGCAACTTTCCCATTATTTCATCACACATTTAGCCATCAAAATTGCAACTTTCCCATCATGTCATCACAAATTTAGCCCTCCAGATGGCAACTTTGCCATCAGAACTGCCTGCTCTTGTCATCACACATTTAGCCCTCCAGATGGCAACTTTGCCATCATGCCATCACAAATTTAGCTCTCCAGATGGCAACTTTCCCATCATGACATAACACATTTAGCCCTCCAAATTGCAACTTTCCCATCATGTCAACCCAATTTAGCTCTCCAAATTGCAACTTTGCCATCATGTCATCACAAATTTAGCCCTCCAAATTGCAACTTTCCCATCATGTCATCACAAATTTAGCCCTCCAGATGGCAACTTTGCCATCTGAACTGCCTGCTCCTGTCATCACATATCTTTCTTCAGCTAAGCAAATTGACCTAATAGCATCTTCATGGCCGTCCAGAGTTTTCTTCTGTTTTCTTGTTGTGACATCAAAGAGGTGTATTTTGCCTTTCTTGCTGCAAGCCCAAACCTGTCATTTAGAGGAAATGGTGACATTTTAGTGAAATATTGTTGTGCTGGACTAATAATCTAAACAAATTCACAACGGGAAGGAAAACATTGTGGGGGAATAATTGCCTTAATTCTGAGCAACTTCATACCACCAGAATATAGCTTGCTTATCTTACAAAGCTGTGTCATAAATATCAACAAATTTCCAGATCTTACAAAAACTTTAATAATTTAGGGCCAGAAGCCTAAATAACAAAACATTTCCATCTGTTGTCCCAGAAGGGTGTAACCACATGATTGATGATTTTCGCTGTCCCACACTAATAATACAAGATAGAGAAGTTCTTTAAATGTGTGGATTTAGAGATCGTTGAATGGACTATATGGTATCGCTCCAATCTGTCATTTATAAAACTACCTTTCATTGCAGCTTTACTCATACAGGATGAAGCAACAGAGAATCATGTGATAAATGTACCTAACACCAATCCAGCAGAGATTTCAACATTTAAAATTCATTCTCTGATTTGAAATGGTTTGCTCTTTCATTGGCAAGGGGCAGCCTTCTGGTATCATATGTGACCACTAGAAAAAAACTAAATATAAAGTTAACAAGCCTTAAACTGTAATCTGCTAATTCAGTCCATGAAAGTCCCAAAACCATAAAGTAAATTGATTAAATCTGTGGGACACAAATGTTTTTGAGAGGGCCTAACTGGTTTATAGCTGTTGCAGTTTGGAGAACCAGATACATCTCTTAAATGCATGGATTGAGATAGACGCACAATTTTGTGTATTACCTTGGCCAGAGTATCTGAGAGTAATATAAAGTAGTGATAGTTAGAACTTTATGTACCAACTTGGGAACTCATTTAAGAAATCACAGCTTGTTATGCATTTTTTAACATTTCACAGATGGTCATACACACTTGGTTCTTTCCTAACTGATTCTCTTGTCTCTGTGTAAAAGACATAACATGATATGTACAGTAAATACATCTTGAAGACTTACCCGACTGTGTACAGCTTCCAATTTGCTTATGCCGTTGCAATTCTCAATGTCTATGACATCTAAAAGTTCAAACGTTGATGTGTTCCAACAAACTAGCTGGCCTTGTCTGTTGCATCCGGCCCAAAGCTGGAATGAAGAAACAAAGGTCAGTAGTACCAAGACTATAATGCCATAGATGGCAGGTAGATAGAGTGCAGTTGAGGGTGCTAAGACAGGTATGAGTGATATGATAGCATACAGGTAGATAGAGTGCAATTGTGTTGCTACGGTAGCATGCAGGTAGAAAGAGTGCAATTGTGTTGCTACGGTAGCATGCAGGTAGATAGAGTGCAGTTGTGTTGCTATGGTAGCATGCAGTTGTGTTGCTACGGTAGCATGCAGGTAGAAAGAGTGCAATTGTGTTGCTACGGTAGCATGCAGGTAGATAGAGTGCAGTTGTGTTGCTATGGTAGCATGCAGTTGTGTTGCTACGGTAGCATTCAGGTAGATAGAGTGCAGTTGTGATGATATGGAAGCATGCAGGTAGACAGAGTGCAGATATAGGTGCTGAGATAGGTAGGCTAGGATATTGTTGTGTTCTATGTTCATAGGTTGTACTTACCTGATCATCAATGATGAGTATCGTCTGAAAGAGTACAGCCGATGTCAGCTGGTCAATTGTAGGATGAGTGAAGGAGTACAAGACATCTCCATTTTCTGTTACTACTTTGACATCATATTTTGTGCCTTTAAATGAAAGCATACAATATGATATCTTAGTCATATGGTCTTTTAACAGTGGTCAACGTTAACAAACAATATTGATAATAAAATCACTGAACAGAAAACCTAATTCATTTTTGGAAGGTTAACCAGATTGTCCTAAGATAAATTCATAAATGATTAATGACCTCTTCAAACACACAGTCATTGATAACTATTACAAAGAAGTTCTTTACTCACAGCACCAGAGTTTGTTATCATGGTGTTTGATAACATTTAGGGTTTTCTTCTTCAATTCCAGGCAGAATTCTCTAACTTTCACCAGTGTTTCAATATTCCATGTTATTATCTGTCCATTCATACTGGCAGTGAATGCAACTCTGTGGAAACAAAGATTAAACAACTGAAATCTTAAGCATGTCCTGGCCTGGTTTCATGTCAGTTGGGAGAAGGTTTATATTTGTAAATGTAAACACTTCAAATAGTTTACTGTTAACAGAGGATCAAAGAATCACCTTGCCTGGATGTGAGGGACAGAGCTGAATCTAGAATTACCCTGGACAATGGAGCAGGCTGTTTATTGATTTAATTTGTCCTTCTTGTCATAACTTCATTTGTGATATCTCACAGGTCCTTTAATTAATTAGCACAGCTAATGCTATACTAACACTTAAGCCTATATGTGTTCATTCACTGTTTACAGACAATCACTTAATATGTAAACCAACCTTTTATCTTCTGATAAAATCATATCTGAGACAATGTCTTTGTGATCAACGAGTAATATCTTGACCTGGAAACTCTGAGTGTCGATGACGTGTATCCTGGCATTAAACGATCCTGCCCAGACCTGCTCACCACTCACATACAGAAGGCAGCACTGAAACAGAACAACACATCACAAGTTCTGTAAGGATAGTAACCAAGTACACCAATGTAGTACAGAAGCTTTATATACTCTGAACAACACATCACAAGTTCTGTAAGGATAGTTACCAAGTACACTGATGTAGTACAGGAGCTTTATATACTCTGAACAACACATCACAAGTTCTGTAAGGATAGTTACCAAGTACACCGATGTAGTACAGGAGCTTTATATACTCTGAACAACACATCACAAGTTCTGTAAGGATAGTTACCAAGTACACCGATGTAGTACAGG
The DNA here is from genome assembly GCA_020650975.1 of Apostichopus californicus. Taxonomy (NCBI): domain Eukaryota; kingdom Metazoa; phylum Echinodermata; class Holothuroidea; order Aspidochirotida; family Stichopodidae; genus Apostichopus; species Apostichopus californicus. The sequence goes on from JAIPMN010005523.1 coordinate 17,054, forward strand.
AGCTTTATATACTCTGAACAACACATCACAAGTTCTGTAAGGATAGTTACCAAGTACACCGAGGTAGTACAGGAGCTTTATATACTCTGAACAACACATCACAAGTTCTGTAAGGATAGTTACCAAGTACACCGAGGTAGTACAGGAGCTTTATATACTCTGAACAACACATCACAAGTTCTGTAAGGATAGTTACCAAGTACACTGATGTAGTACAGGAGCTTTATATACTCTGACCTTCATGTTAATGTATATGAACAAACTTGAATTAAATATTTCAGAACATAGAATGAGTCTTTTGTCTCTGTTCTATCCCTTTAAATGCATCTCAAATGATTGATCAAGAAGATATCAGTATGATTTCAAATTCATGTACAAAATCAATACCTAATCCCTACCAAGAGGTTTCCCTGCAGGTTCATGTACAAAATCAATACCTAATCCTTACCAAGAGGTTCCATGTAGATTCATTTTCAAAATCAATACATACCATAACAAGATGTTTCCATGAAGGTTCATGTACAAAACAATACCTAATCCATACCAAGATGTTTCCACGAAGGTTCATGTACAAAATCAATACCTAATCCATACCAAGATGTTTACATGAAGGTTCATGAACAAAATCAATAACAAGAGGTTTCCATGTTTTAGGTTGATACAGTCATAGGATATCTTACATACTATTCATAAATAATAGACATGGTAACTTCCACTTGGTTTATCCTTGTATGAGTCTGACGACTATTAACTACTCATGTCTATAGCTACAACAGATGGACTGAATTCACTTGCAATTAAAAACCATGTTGGGGCAAATCAGACAGGTTGAAAACATATCATCTATCAGAGACATCAATGTTTATTACAGATATAAAAAAAAATACTAAAACCTAATACAGGTCATGATTCTGAACCAGTTATTTACCAGCACCCACAGTCCACGTTTGTGATAGGGCTATTCATTCTTAGAATTCAATGTGCAATTAGCTACAATCACTCACAATTCTCTCTTGCGATATGACTATTTCTTCCTCCAATCCAAAGTTGCTGCCATCAAACACTTTGATTCTCCCCTCACCCATTGCACACCATAACCTTGGTGTGTCCTCATCTGCAGTCTGGCTTCTATCTATTAAATAAAAGAGCAGCAATCAATAATATCATCACAATATGCAGATGGTTACCATGGCACAACAAATAACCAGAGGATACCTTCACAGTATTATAATACCATTTGGTTTATAACATATAATTCAATTGTGTACTCTGTGACTGCATCCAATGAATGCTCATGTACTCTGTGACTGCATTCAATGGATGTTCATGTACTGTGACTGCATCCAATGAATGCTCATGTACTCTGTGACAGCATTCAATGAATGCTCATGTACTCTGTGACTGCCTCCAAGGAATGCTCATGTACTCTGTGACTGCATCCAATGAATGCTCATGTACCCTGTGACTGCATCCAGTGAATGCTCATGTACTCTGTGACTGCATCCAATGAATGCTCATGTATTCTGTGACTGTATCTAATGAATAATCATGTACTCTGTGACTGCATCTAACGAATAATTGTGTACTCTGTGACTGCATCCAATGAATGCTTGTGTACCCTGTGACTGCATCCAATGAATCCACATGTACTCTGTGACTGCATCCAATGAATAATCATGTACTCTGTGACTGCATCCAACGAATGATTATGTACTCTGTGACTGTATCCAATGTTCAGGTACTCTGTGACGGCATCCAATGAATGATTGTGTACTCTGTGACTGTATCGAATGAATAATCATGTACTCTGTGACTGCATCTAATGAATGCTCATGTACTCTGTGACTGCATCCAATGATGCTTATGTACTCTGTGGCTGCACTCAGTGAATGCTCATGTACTCTGTGACTGCATCCAATGAATGAGTGTGTACTCCGTGACTGTGACTGCATCCAATGAATGCTCATGTACTCTGTGACTGCATCCAATGAATGATTGTGTACTCTGTAACTGTATCCAATGATGCACATGTACTCTGTATCTGCACTCAATGAATGCTTATGTACTCTGTGACTGTATCTAATAAATGCTTATGTATTCTGTGACTGCCTCCAATGAATGCTCATTTACTCTGTGACTGCCTCCAAGGAATGCTCATGTACTCTGTGACTGCATCCAATGAATGTTCATGTACTCTGTGACTGTATCTAATGAATGCTCATGTACTCTGTGACTGCATCCAATGAATGTTCATGTA
>JAIPMN010005525.1:8410-52346 GCA_020650975.1 Apostichopus californicus
CCCCCCCCCCCCCCCCCCCCCCCCCCCCCCCCCCCCCCCCCCCCCCCCCCCCCCCCCCCCCCCCCCCCCCCCCCCCCCCCCCTCAGTTTGAGTTATGAGGAAGAAAAAATAAGGGCACTTAAAAACTTACCAAAGTTTCCTTTGAGAGAGTTTCCAGCAATTGCAAAAGTTTGACCCCGTCTCTCAGATCTATAAAGAGATCATCTACGTGACATGGCGGGTCGTACTATTGGAATAAAAAAATGACATCATCAAACTAGTACCATACAAATTCATGACAATTTTACATGTCTTTCTAATAAATCTGACCTTACTGATAGAATGCACACAGTTAGCTAATTTAGCTACAAACTCATTTTGCGACCTATTAACAATATAAAGGTTCTTTCTCTTTGATATGGATAATGTTGACATTACAATATGCTAATTAGCATGTTAATAGCAATAACAGAGACCTCAAGACGGCTACTGTAATTTCACACTGGTACCATGTACATTCCATTCCATTCAATGACATAGCAGGAGCAGGTACTGTGCAGACATGCTGTACAGTATGTATATAAGTAACAATATGTCACTCCACAACAAACAATTAAATATACATATATATACAGGTACCACAATTTATACATACATTGCAATTCCTAGTATTGTAGAGGAAGAACAAACACGCTTTGTAATTAATCACAGACAGCTGTCAGAATCAGATTATCAAAATCAATGGTATCCTTGGTATAATAATTAACTGATTAATATTAGTTATTTGTAACACCTCTAAAAGCAACACATACACATACATACACATGTACATACATACATACACATACAGTACTGCAATATAACCAGTGTCTACATCTTATGATGAATGTGAGGTTTCCTTTATACAAAAGACTAACGCTGCTTTTCACGATTACTAAATTTGGCAGCTATATAACATTATAATGTGTGTGTCTGCTTCGATCACTATCAAATTGATAACGTGAGCAGCACAGGATGAGACTCACAGCCTTTGTCGCCTCAACACTTTCCCATGTTTAGTCTTCCATATGGGCCATTCTAAGTTCAAACCATGCTGGCCATTAACATGCTGGATCAACCAACCCCTAGAACAAACTACCAAGGGGCCCCATATTTTATCAAGTCCTTAACGCTGATAACAACATTCCTGTTCAGAGAATCATCATCCTAATCATCAATGTTTTCATTACTGAATGATGGGTAGCTTTGTCAGTATGTTTAATAATGGAGATCTACTTTGTGTGACATCATTAGTGGTTAGGCTGACAAGCAGCTGCTATCCTTATATTACAACAACAAAATTCTATGTCTGTCTGAAACTTGGTCATGTCTCAGACGACTATCAATGCACCCCACTGTGTGTTCTATTCATGTTACTGAGATATGCATAAACACGTGGTATATGCATGGCAACTAGAAACATACATTGGAATGTCACACATGATTTCTTATTTTCTGTGGATCCTGGTCTGTTCAACAAGTATGGATAAAGGTTAACATCTCAACCCAAGCAAAAACACAATTTCACAATGAATGAATTCATAGCATATGAAAATTATTATTCTGTATATACATGAGAAAGATTTCCCTGATAAGGGTTTGATCTAAAAGCTACAGTAGGCTATTAACTAGTAAAATGAACGCCATACCCACATACAGTATAGGATCTTGGATACAGCACCAAGTCCTGGTAGTAATGTAGACTCTGCCTTGGCATTTTATCACAGTTTAGTAATGTTTGACATAACCATGGCAGAGAAGAAACCACTTAAACCAGAGGAAATTTTTGACATAAATTTCACATAATTAGCAACTTTTGTAAATTGTGTACATGATGCTGGAATTGTTTAGATCTAAGTTGTATGACTCTTCAAATGGAACCATAATTCCTGCTTCAAATGAAGCTCGTTAAATTTCTGTTACAAATTTCTGTCAAAAAATTTAGAGCAAAATCAATTGACCATATCTAATATCTTATATCTTATATAAGGGAGCTAATATCTTCCACTTTGACAGTGAATAAAAAATGTAAGTCAAATTTCTGTTAGTTGCCGAATAACCTACTTCACTACATCCTCGTTGCCTACTTTACAGATCTACAGTAGGCCTAGTGCTTTAAATATTGGACAATTATCAGACTGAGGCCTGTCTATAACTCTTCACATTTGAGCACTATAGAATATTGCTGTAGTTGTTCTTCCATTTTATGAAAGGAAATTGAACCCACTAACTTCCCTGATTGCTATAAGTTAATTAATTATTAAACAAAAGATTCAATGACAAGTATCTATGTACATATCATTCATTTTTTTTTTTTATTGACTTCCTTTTCATGTAGTCACTCAAAGAAAGCGTAGTAAATTAGACTATGACCTTATGTATTTATAGTATCTCTATATGAATTCATGTAAGCCTATTGTACCTCGCTTTCATCATATTTCTAGAAATCATTTCAGCAAATCGTATTTCCAGATGGAAATAGAATAATTTACATCAAACCAATTACAGTCAAAATACTTACAGCAAATTGGAGGGAAGAAGTCCTGTATGTTTCAATGAATCCAAAATGATTATTTTGGTGGAAAAGTTAGGTATATTACATGAAATACTCATCCTTCATAACATATTTGCACATTACTTCCCAATTAGAGAGGTTTATAAGACCCTCTGTACAATGGTGTCTCACAATGGCTTTAGTATTTTTATTTTTTTTCCAGTCCCAGCTCCAGCCCCATTCTTTTATGCTTTTTTCTGTTAAGTCTCCATCCTGTATTATAAATCTTACCCTTGCAAGGTGGGAGTTAACCCATTTTGTGAAGGTCCGCTTCTGGACTTGTTCCTGTTCATCTGTCGAGAGAAAGGAACAACTTAAATAAGTTGACAATACTGGCCAGTGTTTCAAGATCAATTAAGCAGTTTATTTCATGAGAATATACTCCAATATATACAATACAGTGACTTATTTTATGCTGATTTGTTTTTCTTTGATTCTCTGATTTTTGTCTGTTATCATGTTTTTACAAAATATGGTGCTGTACTTAGAAACATGACAAATATTGAAAACTACATAACAACAGTTTCTTTTCCATTTATAAACGTGCTGAAAGCCAAACTGTTTATGTAGTACGCTACATAGATTGGAGAACATATTTGTCACATGGAGACAGGTAAGAGATTAGTAAAGACAGAAACATCCTCAGACCGCTTGAGAAAAACTGGGACTAATAACCAACAAAAACAATTAGTTCAATAATGTAACTATACAAACCACTATGTAATATTATAGAAATCTTATATTATTATTATAAATGTATCATATATTATGTATATTGTATATTATATATTATATACTATATAATATATACTATATAATGTATATTATATTTTATTATATTGTAGAAATCTTTTACAACAAATATTTACTGAACCTGTACCCCTTCTGCCTCCCACTCTACCTCTCCATCTTCCCTCTTGATAAAAAACAAAGACAGTAATCAAATAAAAGAGCTGATTTTCCAGAATGCTTGCTGTTCCAAAACTGTTAGAATTGTTCTCTCTCTTAATATATTGCACCTTACTATTACAGGCACTAGATATGAAGTTAAGTAAAGTGGAAAGCAATTGGATATCAAAATAATATAATGCAGTATTCACTCAGTTAAATACAAAAGTTCCCGACAGGGAAATATTACTTTTATTAAAACTATAGATATTATATATAGCCGTCTCTCCCCATCCTCAACCCCATCTTCTATACCTCTTATTCCTTTTCCCATTCTCTCTCTCTCTGTTTCGTGTTTAGCTGATGACAAATATATTATCCATTTTATTTTTTCCTTTCATGACAAACAGTTTCATGTATACAGCCAATAGCCATGCAATATTGCAATTTATGTGCTATTCCATAATGTTAGGGGCTTATCATTAGCATTTTGTGAAGGAACCTTCAAAAGACAACAAATTAGGAAAATTTTTATGCTGCACCACCCTACATTGTGTCTTTCTTTACTTTCAAAATAATGCAAACATTCCATTAAACAAACATCTTAAAGTTGATCAAACAAATTATTAAACGAAGCCTTTCTTCTCATCTGGCTTTTACTCTAGCAATGTCCAACCCTTTCAGTTAAGTTTTGTTCTTCCACAGCATCAGAAATATAATTCTTTGTCCACATTTGTAAATGACAAGCATCTATTTTTAGGTGACCCTTGGTCATGCAAGCAAGAGAATCTGGTACTGTATATACTTCACAAAGCACATTCCACTATGATTTATCACTCTGGCTCATGTCACAGACTCCTGTTTTTCTTTTTCTTTTCTTGCAGGAAGGAAAAAAAAAACTTCAAAAGTGGTATCATGTGTGGACACTTCATTAAGAAGCTGGAGCCCTTACAATGCTATTTCGGTTTAGCACAATTGCCGCCCAACACAGACAGACACAAAGGCTTTGATCCCTAATTATGTGCTAGGCGCTTTATGGTTTAGTACCTCAACACAGCAGCATTATGATACAGCTGACCTGTATAAAGTGCACTAAAGAATAAATGAAAACTGGAATAGTAGAACAGCAGCAGTTAATTTCTTTCACTGTAACCTCTTTCAAGGTCATGGACCTTGAAAGCTAAATATAGTAAGAGGATAAAATATAAATAAGTATGTTCAGTCTTTGGTGAACAATAGTTGATGTGTAATTAATTTTTAATCAGGCAGTTTGGAACGTATAATATTTAGTATAGTGCATACTGGACAAATGTTTAAGGGATTTTGCCATTTGATTGTCTGAGCAGAGAACACCAAATTTTTTGGCATCCCAAAAATTGTACCAATATAGCAAAGAATGATCAATATGTAGAACGTAGGAGAGATGTGTAGGTTTGGTGAATGGAACACAGGTATGGGCCAGTAAAACTCCTCTTCAGGTGGACCATAGGCCTAGCTACCATTATATTTGTTTGTTTACTTCCGTAACTTCAAAGTTCATGGGGGATGCTACCAATTGATCATTGTACCTATTTGGAGGTCTTTAGTTACAATGCAATCTGAATTTGAGGGTAGACAACTTCCAAAGTTAATTTAGGCTGTCCTAACAGAAATATGGTCGTCTCGAACAATGGGACAACCATTAACAATTTGCCCTATTATAGAATTTTTTTTCATGTTAGCCAGTAAAATCAACAAAATCTGCAAGATTTGTTCTCTACAGAAATCAGGGTTGTTTGTAGTAGGACTGTCAAACAGAAATTACCAATAGTCGTAGAAATGACATACATTATTGAATTCAATTAATGAATATATTATGTGTCTTGAAATGCTATTGTATACAATAGACTGTACAGTACTTGTCTAATAATATGATACTGTGAGCAAACCTCTATTGTATAGTAGTAATATGAGTAATTATTTTTTTTTTAATTAATGTTTTATTTTAAATATCTAAATATTCTTACAAATAACAGAATAAACTAGAAAGAACTTGATACACTGTTTTTGTTTGTAACCATAGCAACCACAAAAGCATAAACAGCAGGGAAGCATGACAGTTGACACACCTAGGCTGTAAATGTACATATACATGGAGCAGAGGGCATATATACAGCATATGTATGATTCTACATTAAACGTTCAACACACAAATGAGTGGGTGCCATGTGTTCAATTCAAGTTGTACACTAATTAAGTACTACAGTACAGTAGCAAACATACAAGGCCATGAAATTGCCACCAAAATATAAAAAAAGACTACACAAGTTGAACAACATACATGTACAGTATGTAGTACAATGGGGAGAGGGTATGAATCAATGCACAAAGTCAAAGAAGCATACACAGCTGTACTTTGTGAACATATATACACTTAAATTGATACACATTCAAAATCACTTCATTAGTTTTCAATAGTGCAGTAGGTCCTACTGGCAAAGTTTCAAATTACAAAGATTCACAAGCACAGCTATTCAGGTCTACCAATTTTAAACATCTTCATTAATTTTAGCAATCAAATTTTGTTTTAAAGTTTATGTAGATGAGTGCTGTGTAAGTGAAATATTGTGAAGTAAACTATATTTCTGGTAACTGTGATAACATTACTGGAAATAAAAACAAGAGGCATTCACTGTAATAATGTGATCCATTATAACCTTATATTAGATATAATCAAGTGCTTTGTTTGTTAAAATTGACAAAAGAAAATAGAACTATATACTGTACATTAAATTTATGGAAGATAATAGTTCTAGTACTTGGTTGTTACATTTTGTTTGATGAAAGTGGGAGGGGGGGAACTAATTTAGGTAAGTACAGTACTGTAACTTCAAATGTACTGAAATGAATAGCTATAAAACTGCCACTATTTTGAATACTTACCTTAACTTGAATTCTCTCTGTGCCAGTAGTCACATACAAGACAATATATTATGAATACTAAAGCTCTCTTAATATGTTGAAATGCAAAAAGGGAGAGGGAACACCATGGACTTATTCTTTCCGGCTAAAACTCTACTCTACTACTGTATTAACAACATAAATTGCATTAACCTAACAAAGATTTCCATCTTACTTAAAACCTTCAAATCAGTTTTTTTCATTCTCAGCTGTTCTTCTTTTCATTTTTTATGACAATAATGAAAAAACTAACATATTCCACTTAAACAAACATGGTGAACACTTTATTCATGATTGTGTAACATGATAGTTGTAATCTTTCATACTTTATTGGTTCTGTATCGTGTAACTATATAAACTAATTACCCACATTTTCTGAGAAACACACCTATTCAAGAGTTTTTCTTTTTCTATCTTTTTCTTCACATTTTCAGCAAGCGCTGTCTAAATCTAGGTTACTATAGTACCAAACATTACCAGTAAGAAAGCCATGCACAGGGGCAGAGCAGCAGCTTGGTAAGCATTCTACTAAGTTACTAACGGTCATACAGTCCACTGTATGTCCAATATTGGCAAAATTTGTGTGGGGGCGGCTGCAGTTTGAAGTATGAATTAACCAGTTAGCACCCACAGGCATATGAGATGTAGATTTGATATCAATTGGATCAAAGCAAGAAATCTTATCTACCGTAGTGTTGGATACACAACATCAATATCCTGTTAGTTTCATTATAGGTGTGTGTTTTTTGTCTGATTTTTGCTAATTATAGCTCCCAATATGCAGTATTTTTTGTCTTTGGTTCGACTCCAAATTTATTATGGTGAGAGTTAGCTCCGGGGTAATTAAATCGAATATGTTAATGATAGTGCGCAAGTCAGCAAACAAAAGTACACTTATTTTGTACCAATTTTTAAAATATAGAGGAAGGGGCAAATTAACATTTAATATTACATATATACAGCGAGTAAAAAATTATCAGGAATCTGTGTAAAACTAGAATATATTTTATGTGAACACAAGCATACAATTTTGTGTAGTAAGATCACTTACGAAACGCAATGCTAAATATCTGTTTTTTGGGGCTTGCTCCTGGCAGAACGATAGCTATCCTTACTTTTAACAGCAATTGAAATTGTTTGTTTGCTCAAAATTGTTGCAATTTATACTGAACTAATTATCACTTAGGTCAGTCAGTGAGTCCTACAGTATTTCACGGTCACTGTTGTGAAACTGGAGAAACCCGTTCTTTTCTTTTTAGGGGAGGGGGCAGTGGGGTCGGAAGATGGGAATAGCGACTGCAAACACATTTTTCTGAATAAATATAATTAAGTTTGTACTATAACAGCTACAGACAATCCTCATTTTTTTGAATATATAAATTTCACCAAAGTTAACACCCATTGGATGAGCATGCCACTTGAAAATTTCAAATTAAGGTTACAGTTTACTAATCACTCCTAGACAAACAAACAAAAATTACTGTTTGCTTCAATTAAAACATTTTTACTTTAAGAAGGTCTACATAAATACAGGCTACAGCCTACAGAATGATCCATTTGCATATCAACAGTCTCCTGTACAAAAACTAAAACTGTCAGACTAGTGATTCAGCTAGGCTAATTAAATTCAAATTTATTACTTAGAACTGTGAAAATCAACAAAATTTACTGTACATGGAAACCGAAAGTTTAATCATTAAAGATTCAAATACTTCACTGTTATGGCCTCAAGGTACCTAACAGTAGGCCTACCCAAACTGCAGATTACAATCAAATCACATCAGTTAATTCATGTACACATACTGTACCTTTGAACTTTCTGCTCAATCTATCAGAAAACATTTCTTGCAGCTAAAGAATATTTATTCCATGACCGTCCAAGTATATATATACAGTGAAAGGTTAACTGACGGTGGCGTGTTCATATATCCCTGCACATTCTGTATGATAATATTATTATTCATGTACAATAATGAGTGTACACGCACTTCAATCCAATGTCAAAATGAATACAAAATGTTAGGGTTGTCACAATATTCCACAATCCGAGTACTTTCCGTATAAATTCCTGTTGAATATGACAAAGTTTAATCCGCGACCTTCTCCCAAACAGAAGAACATATATTTTCACAAAGAATGAACTGAGCAACATAAATTGCCAAAAGAACTGTGTTCAGCTGTGTGTGAGAAGATATATACTGACAAATATTTATAGTCTGCATGCAGTATATATACAGACCGACTACTGTACTATCAGGGTATACACATCTAAGCAGGAGCTAGCTAGCTACCAAAACTGGAGTTGCTAGGGCTAAGGTTACATAGGGTACTAACTGCATGACCTCACAAATATGTCCATTCTGGTAAAACCACAAAAACTTGTTTGATCTTCCCTGGTAATAACATTGGATTACTGTAACACTATCTGAGGATTGTCAACCACATGGCAAAGTACCTAGGAGCTTTATCCTTTCAATGGAGTTACTCATGCTGCACAAAAGTGATCAATAGAATATATTACAAAAGACAAAGCTTTGTGGAAAATAGAGTTAGGAGGAAATCAAAGGCTTAAATTTCTATGGGTCCAATGGGGGATTAGTTTTCACACTGTAACATAATGCTATATATGTCCCATCAGAATCAATAACAAGGAATTTTTATGACATAGATTTAGTTCTATGGAATGTTTTAGTGAACGCACAACATTCATGTTGATGATCAATAGTAATGTTTTAAGTTATTTTGCACATATTTTTCTTCCCTTATTTCCTTCTTTCAGTAGTTTCTGTGGATTTTGTGATTTTTGTCCTTGACCACAAATGAAAGCAGAATTGTTATCTTCACTGTTTAGATTTTATTTTCAATTTAGGATAAATTTTGATCATGTACTCAATTCCCTTCTAAACTCTATACTTGTATGTGCACATAACATCAAAATTACTTTCATGGTAATAACCTGGATAATTTTCCTTTGCAGAAATATAGGAGTGCAAGTCACAAAAGCTGTGGCAAAATTTATTCACTTTGTTCTGATCAAGGTAAAATTTTGTTTGTGAACATAGATACATCAAGGGGTATTTCACGAGGGTCAATGCTTTGTCACTGGTCAAGATTCTAGCTGTGAACGACTAGTTTCAAACTTTTAAGCAAAGCAAAAAATAAAGGAAAGTATATTCATAATTCCTGTCTTCATTAATACCACAGATAAACATTGCATGTCCAAAATTTTAAATTTGTAACTTATAATATTTTATTGTTTATTTTTATTGTAATATTTTAGTTATTTTGGTTTTTCCACATTTATAAGGAGTCTTTCATCAGGTATACTTTAGAAGAAAGGTCTCCAACAGAAAATATCGGCAATAAAAGATCTGAACTTTAAGACTTTGAAAATTGTACGTATATAACTGTTTTAAACCTCAGAACTTGTTCTTTGAGCCTCTAATAGCACAAAAGTAAACAGACACAATGCTATGGGCCCCATGCATTCGTATCAATGCCACTATAGGTGCCCAAATTCCATTGAAGCTCACACCAAATGCTAACAATGGAGATTAGAAAACATCAACACATAGGGAACAGAAGGGGTTTACCAGTAAACTGTTGCTTGTATTTACTGTGTTTGTGGAAGAATGCTAATAAACAGACCGTAAATACACAGCTGTTGATGTTTTGGTTTGCTGTGTTCCCATAGTAACCAGCCAATTGCTCTAGATGCAAAAATACATGTGCTTATAAATATGCAGGTATGACATAATCAGTGTGATGTTCTCTGGATCTAATTTTCAGCAAAACAAATTAAAATGCAAAAGAAATTAATTTAAGTTTTAATTTTTGTATTATTTTTCACAAAGAATAAATGAATTTTGTAAATAGCTTTGGGACTTAATTAGACCAATTAAGACTTTAAAAAGAAGAGTAAAGATAAAATCATTACATTAAATAGTTTGAAATCTGTTGCTTGCAAACAAAATTATTTTGAGTTAGGAACAAGATAGTGACATGCCGTTTTGAAATTGCAACATGTAGTACAATTTGCTTGCTTTCCTATACGAGTCACATTGCCTGACACAATTTTGAATAGACAGTTTGTCCCTTTTAAGGTGCAACAACATTTAAATTATCATAAGAAAAACAAGCCTTAGGCTCAAAGTCGAGAGGTCAATTCTAGAAATTTTTACTCAATTACAGATATTTATTTTAACTGTCAACTTACATAATATGTAGTATTTATTGATATTAGAAGTGAGAACATTTTGAATGACTTGAAAACTAAAGTGATATGAGAGTACAAGAGTAGCATAGATTTTGATCAAGTCGGTGACACAACTCTAACACTGTAGCTTAGGCCTGTACATGTTTATACTTGACTTCCTATGCACATCACTCCATGCGCTACCAGAATAAAAGAATAAGAAAAAGTTATATTGAATGAATGAATCTAACTTACTAGCTAGTAAGACAATGACATTGACGATTTCAGGCTCTGTATGTCCAACGAGATTGGCTCCACTTGCCATGTCATTCAAAGTTTATCTGAGCATGTTTTTGGCACTTAACATCAATATTGCTCATTGTTCCGACTTCATAAAAATCTTGCAGTTGATATGAAAATCCATTTATTCCAAATTAATCCATATTATCCATATAGTATGTGTTTCAAAATATCTGAAATGGAAAAAAAAACAAGTCAGTACAATTTCATTCAATTCTAAGAAGGATAAACATAACAATTAATACAGTTGAAACATTACAAAACTTTAAAACTCCTGTTATTGATATTGATATTGATATTGCCTGCCTTTCAGATTAATTACTGAGTTTTTATATGTTTGTAAAAAAAAAGGTTCTCAACTGTATCTGCTTCGCTTAGGATCTCTTCCAAGGCAATTCAGAGTGTAGACTATAAAGATTAATGAAACATCGCCAAAGTGAATCCATACCTGACAAAGAATATGGTTTCAAATACACTCCACCCAACACTATCAAACGTTAAGTCAAAACTTTACGAGAGCATTTGAATCAATTAAAGATTCTTCATTTGTCTGAACTACCGCAACACGTTCTCAGCTGTGCAATTTGAAGTTTGCAGACGTCGACGTATTGAGCAATCGTTGGTGTAGCTCCACGTGAAACCACAGCATGACAGCATGACAGGATGTACAGAACATCTACAACAAAGTACTTGTTAATATTGAGGAGAAAATTACAAAGATGAATCTGAACTTCAAACAGCTCTCCAAAGGGAATAATAAATTCTCAAGAAAAACCAGAAGCTAGAAACAGAAGTACATTTCTTCATAGATTATAATCCTCTGAGTATTCAATTCTTCTGTCCAAACAATAATCACAAATTAAAACCTCACAGTGTGGCAGATAGCTCTCATCCTATATTAGATAACCCCTCTGCATTGCAGACTGTGGGAGCTGGACAAGTCATTATCATATCACCTGACCTTCACTGGATGCTGCAGGCATCAGTTGCTTGCAGGGGATAATAACAAACAAGAACACACAGTTTACAGTACAAAGGTGAAGCCACTCAAGAGTGGAGGCTGGTACAATATAGCATATTAATTCCAACATGCATGCGAGTATGTCACTCAAGCATTACAGAAGCGGGAAAATTTATGTGATATGTATACCTTGTTGAGCCATTAATCTTGTAAGGATACATAAAAAAAAAATGTAATGGCAAAATCATAACAAGCCCTAGTACCAGCATTTCTCTCGTATTTTAACGTGAAGCGTTTCTGTGCTCGTTCCACGAAAATAAGAGATGTGTGACAAACAGTAGATCAGATAAATATTACTTAGTACTTACTGTTGCTCAGACTACTTTGAGGCTACAGATACACAGAAGATATATATACCTACATCACAGTAGCTTACAACTGAGAGAATTGTTTTGATTGTGCCATATTGTTAGAAAGGAAATATTTGATAGATTATAGTCTACACTATATATATTTTATAGTCTACACTCTGATAGTCTACACTCTGACAATATTTTATTGACTTTTATATATTTTATTGACTTATATACTGACTTTTATAGTCTACACTCTGACAATATTTTATAGTCTACACTCTGAAATATTTGATAGATATTTGATAAATCAAATAAATGATAGATTACTAAGTTATGATATAAAGAAGTTAAAATTACTTAGAAAAAGAATTTGAGATCATTGACAGTACTCAGTCCACATTAAAAATTCAAGTCAACTTCTTTCAAATCAAAGTGACAATTATACCTAGATCAGCTTCTGGAGGTTGTGTAGCCATCTACAACATGAATGATTGACCTACTAACCTAAATCTAGAATGTGGATTCAAAAAGTAAATGCATTATCTGGTAAATTATATGTAGTTTCCTTACCATTCCAAAAAAGTTAGCCTCAATGAAAGAATCTTACACATGATGTAAGAAGACACATATAACACTCAGTGCAACCAACACAACAGTCAATAATAGCAAGTTTGATAAATGGCAATATAGCAATATTAAGCAATTGAAGATCTCATATAGTTAAGGAGCTACTCAGTAACTTGTTCACATTTTGGTTTGTGATACCTACAGCAAACACTCCTGTTCGAGTATTTGTTTGAACAAATTACTAATATTCATTATAGACACTTACACGTACACTAAGTTCTGCAATCATTCACAATCTTGAAGAGAATTGAACTTTGGTTTAGTAAATTTATACTGAAAATATGATATCAGGTCTGGGCAAACAAAGTCAACATTAACTGTGGTCAATGAGATGGTCAGTTTTGCAAGTATTCTTTATACCAAGGTGACCATATGTCCCCAATTTCTGGGGACAGCCCCAGGATTTCATGAGCCATCCCCAGATTAAATGTGTCACCAGAAATGTCTCCTGGTTTGAGGAACCATCCCAGCTGGAATATACCGGAAAGGTCGGAATAGTTTCAATTTTACCTGATTGGCCTACCACCCATGGATACAGCTTTAATAATTGTACCTAAGCTAAGTAGTGATTGTTTGTAAACACAACATGCTACAAAGTAATTTTCAGTCATAATATCATATGGCTCACAGATAAAGGAAACCCAGATCATTGCATATAGTTTCATTGTCTTTAATTCACACAAAGCATTATGTTGCACTTAACAGTAGTGATGAACAATAAGACTTCCAATGACCATCAAGGTTTTGGCATTGGATGTGCTCATTTTCTCTTGGAAACCCAATGCTTGTTTCTGGATGAGGTCTTCTAACAGTAACCTTTGGTATTTGAAGATGTATAGGACTACCAAAACAGGAGAGACCCGCAAATGATCTCCTTTGGAACTTTTGGAAGCAGTGTTGAGAAACTTTATTTTGATGTCAACGTGAAGAAGGAAAGGGGTTCAACATCCATAAATGCCCAGATTTCCTGGAAAATATATGGCCACATAATCTTACATTCACACATCATCCAATATCTTAATTTACCTAGGCTAGGCCTAATGACTTCCATGGCCAATCAATAACATGACACTCAATATATTGTTGCTGATAGACTCGTTTTCATTATGAACCTAAAGCTCATTATCACAGTTTGCAAAGATAGCCTCAGTATAATATACAATGGTAATAAGTCAACATTCCTGGCTGATAATAGTATTAGCCGTTTTCTAATCATCAAATAAAATGTTAGGACGAGTGGATAGGCCTAGTAATTATTAGGACTCAGTATTAGAGTATTGCTGAACTAGTGCTATTTTAGTATTTACTTTGTAGTGTTAATGATTTAATCTTGAAAAATGGTTTTCACGTAACAAAAGCAATCCTCTTTTCACTATCGTTATTACTGACCTAATGTTCTAGCAACTGTAAAACTCCAACGTCAAGTGTAACTCGATGATTACCGTACATGATCTATTCCAAAATGAAAATCAGAAACGGCTAAATCGTTAATCCGAAACTTTGACTGATGGATTAATTAGACGTCTCATCTCAGGCGAGTTCGTGAACATCCATTACTTAGAAGAAAAAAAGCTAGACGTGATCTTCAAATATAATTTTCATTATATAACGCCTAATCGATTATGTAGCAACAACAACTTTCCCTTCAAATTAAAGCAAATTTTACTAAGGTAACCAAAGGGTCAAGGGTATCAAGCGTTCAATTTATCTAGGGTTACTAAAGGTCAACTTCTCCCCTGCCTCCTACCGAGGCTGTACTGAGTGATTATCTCATCTCTCGATTCACTCAACAACTACAGTTTACACGTGCATTCATATAATGTAGTTGATGTATGGTCAGACTTTTCGACCTTGACAATACCGTTTGCAGACAGTCAGTGATTGAAAGTGGACAGTGAAGTCCAAGATTATCATTCCGTCCACTCTCCTTGCAACTATGTGTGCCGCTTCTTGTGATTCATTCAAAATGCATAATTCTCTTTTCTGTGACCTTGCTTTTGACGCTGTGGTGCTGTATGGAACTGGTAAGAACTTACGTGGTGAGCAGTTCAGGCTCGGCGAGAGGGAAGACCAGTGAAGGGCAGAACGATGACCGAGTGTGTGGGAGGGTGGGTTAGCCAGCGGTGTTGGTTGTGGAAATTATGTTGACTACTGGAACTCCAAATGAACTATAAACGATAGGGCCAATAAAAATTGGCTCTACACAGTAAGGGCGTTGTGGTCAAGTGGTTAAGGCAGTGGACTTGTGATTTAAGGATTACAGGTTCGAGCCCTGGCCAGATCACTGCGCGTTGTCCTTGGGCAAGGCACTCTATCTCCATTGCCTCGTTGCGCTTATGCCCTATGGGTTTCTGCAAGAAGAAGAAGAAGATAATTGGGTTCCCCAATAAGGCATCTTGAATGGGATGGCGGTGCCTCCGAGTAACACACAACACATGTTCATATATTATGGTAACGCTGAGGTGCCGTGAAAATATTACGCTCTATATAGTTCTCTCCGCAATTTTTAAATGATGACCTGATCCGAGTGTCATTAATAATTCTGTTGCAAAATCAATGGGAACGAGATTTATTCAATGATCAATTTATCATTTTGATGAAAAGTGTTGGAATAATTTACCTTCTGAGCATAATTCATCAATTTGCTGCAAAATGTTGAATTGGAGAAATTTGATCAATTTTCATTCAGTGCTGCAAATTGCGAAATGACGTTTGATAAAGAATCATTATGTCATTATGCAGCAAATTCTTTAATTCCTCGCTTTTTATAGATTCAAGGATTTTTCATTTTGCTGCAATTAATTCCTTACAAAATAGCTTACAATGATCCAATCGAATATGTTCCAATCAGGGATTGATATACGTAGCTGGTATAGTACTCTGTTCCCCATTGGCATCAAAGGGGGAGATCTGGTCACAAGAGGAGCAATCTCCTTCCCAAGAGACATAACCTATCTACATGATATGACTATATATGTGATCGGCTGTGGGGGCTTAGATGTCTCACCTACTACCCCAGGCACTACAGATTGCCCATCCCTTGTACCGATTATATGCTCTATATATTATTGCAATGTTTAAACTGTATGCTTTTCTTAAATGTTTTTATATACTTAATTAGCATGTAGCCTGCAAATTAATTGATATTCAAGTAGGCTACTTATATTATTTTGTATGTCCGTGTTTCGTCATCAAACTTCAAGTCTCAATCTGTTTCAGATAAGTAATAATTGCAATATCGAACTCTGTATTGTAAACATTCTCTCTGTCTCCCCCGCCCTCTCGCTCCGTCTCTCTCTCTATGTATCTTTTATTGCCTCGGTCACTTGGTAAAAGTTTAGTTATTTTGCCGGGGACAATAGCCGTCACCGCCTTGTGATGTCCCATATACAGGGGACTCTATTACCAACCTATACCTCACATTTTGATATTATAGCACCAATGCCGAAAAGTGCGAAAAGTTGATGGCGCTTGTCTACATTACGACCCACAGATTAATGATCTATGATTACGACCTAGACTGACTGTGTGCGACAGCGAAGGTCATCGATAAACCATCACGATTAAACTAAAGGCCATTAGTGCCATCTCGATAAACGGCTTTGGGAGAGGGTGGGGTGGGGTGGGGGGTTGCAACAGTCTTTCTCCTGCCTCCGGTCGGATAGGAATCACCGTTTTCGTTATATTACCATGGCAGCAGAATGAATATGTACACCTTTTGCCAGGCCTGTTTTCTTATTCGTCCGGCAGCTGAACAAACATGGACTCAAATGTTATAAGTCATCTGTATGCTTAACAACGAAAGTTTGATCATACGGTAGCAAATCTCATTGTTAGGGGAATGTGGTTAAGGGTGAATTAAGTTGTTTGTTTTTCGCGGCCCAGGCGCCATCTTGGGTGACTTTTGTTACCAAGTATTCGATACAGACGACTTTAATCCTATTCTGATAACTGTGTTTTAGGCTATATAGTGTTTCTATTCTTACTTTTAGTACAATCAAGTTGCTTTTTAGTATGTTAATTTTCTAACACTACAACCCATTGTTAATATTCGGTCATCGAAGGTTTGCAGTTTTTATTTCTGCTGTTTCATATCGTGCAATATTATATTTGTTTTACAATTCTGTTTTACTCTTTCGTTTTCATGCAATTTTTATTCTATATTCGTAAACGAGGGCCTTGGGGAAGATAAGATATGGCTCACCGAGTTACCCTCGAATAAATAAAGTATAAATAAATCAATTAAATGAAATGAAATGGCTGTTGAAGTTATCTATGGGCACTCAGGTGTGGTCGACAAGATCCGGAGCAACTGAGTCAGTAGTCGTGGCTCCGCTACGTACTATCGATGTGTCTAGTAAATTATATCGATTCCTTAGATCTCTATATACAGCAAGCTCGCAACTACACATTGCGTTCAGAATGCGTCCTTTATTCTACACTGTTGTGACTATTCTAAAATCAAACTGTTAGCAAACTGCTTATCCACTAGAGAGCTTGTGTAAGAGAATGTGTTAAAGTAAGTTGGCCTGACGTTTCGATCCTAGCAGGATCTTCTTCAGAGGCTATAGGATCGAAACGTCAGGCCAACTTACTTTTACACCTATTCTTTACTTTCACATCTATCCATCGCATTGACCTCGACCTTTCGGTAAATAACGCGTCAACCAATATGTACTTTTAAGTCGTGATGAACACTGTTTAGGACCGTACATTTTCATACAAAGAGGATAATCCTGGCTTTTTTAACTCTGTGTAGTTTTACCTTCTATACAACTACACAATGTGTTATTATCCATGTCATCAACTGCACGAGGGTCTTTCCATTATAAGAAAGATTACATCCTTTTATTCAATAGAAAATCGATATTCCACCTAATACGAGTAACAAAAATGCCTACTCTGTTGATATAAACTTCATGACTGTTCAACCGCCATTTTTAATGTTGTGTAAAAGTAAGTTGGCCTGACGTTTCGATCCTAGCAGGGTTTTCTTCAGAGGCTAAATGACAAGTTGAAGTTAAATGACAAGTTGAAGTACGTGTCTTATAACATTAAAACATTTTTTTTAATGTTATAAGACACGTACAATCTCGAGCTATCATTTCTTCTCCACATTGCGTTGTACACAATTATATTGACAAGAACACAAATGAAGCCTCAAAGTTTGTCTTATTTCACGAAATCATTCAAGGTAACTACCATCATTGACATGTTCTATTACAGAATATAAGTGAAGCAAATATTCTATATTTATTTTCTCAAGAAATAATTTTGAAACCGTGTAAAAGTTGTGATTAAAGCAGTTCGTTTCTGAGTTTTATTGCAGTACCACGTTTGTATGTTTGTTTTTTTTCCTCTCGCACAGTCAATGTTTATGGAGGGGGGTTACTATTTACTATCTAGGCTTCTTGTTCTAACCAGAAACTTTGAATAGGTCGAGAGTATTTGGTCCAAAGATGATGTTTTGAACCAGGAAACTAATGGCGGTGTAACAACCCTGCACCAAGCTTTACCCGTTTTTTTTTGCTGGCTGTAAAAGAAACAAATCTCTGCTGATCGGGGGGATTAAACTAGATTTTAAAATATTATTTTTCTCAATTCTTTTCAGAAGTGTATGCGACACACAGCTTATACGATTATGACCGTGGTCACAACTGAACAGAGGCAGTTCAAACAGAATAATGCTCATGGATCCGTTTCAATCACCTTGTAATGAGACAAGAAATCTCTTGTCTCGTTACAAGGTGATAGAAACGGATCGAGTCCCTTACAACTCTTTGGAGAGATGCTGTAGTTTCGTACAATATGTAGGTTACAATGTAGCCGAGATCTAACATGGGTTTTCAAGATTGTTTTTGTTCCAGTTATCAAAGATTCATGTTCATGTTTCAAGATTTTTCGACGTTTTCATCATTTTATGCAAACTCTGCTGTTGTATTTCTCCGCCGTCACTACAGATTATTCACAAAGATTTCGCACCACAGATAATTCACGAAGAAATACACAATTTGTTCTTGTCATTTAACACATTTTAGGTACATCTACCGCGAACAAAGCGACTAGGGCGAAACATCAATGAATGGCGCTCATGTACATTATAATTCGAGGAAATCTTTCATTCATGGCTCTTGCACTATGACTAAGCCCAGTCTGTGATTTCAATGAACTTGTTGCAGTAAAAGTAGCCTTGTTTTATAAACATAAAGCCGAGGAGAAGACGTCCTGGAGGCAAGATCATGTTGAAATTTTCAATCATAAAATTGATAAAAACTTCCAACTTCGACCCTCCTTAAAAATGTAGGCCCTACCAATGTTTGTCCCACCCTCTCCCCCGGCCGCCCCATCTCCCAAGAAACAAATGTCAGATAAATGCTACTTTTAGAAAATAGGTTCTGACTGCCCCTAAAAACATTCCCGTTGCCTAAAAGAGAGGTCTCACTACGCCCCTGCTACCGGTTGGGGGAGTCTCCTTGATAATATTCGTTCGGTTTAACAAACTTTATACTGATAGGTAAGTTACGGAATTCTCGAATGTCGAGAAGTTGCCAACATCTAGCATAATTTTTTCCCTGATATATGGTCAGTCGTGTGATTGCTACCAGGTGGCGAAACGGAGGTTGTCAGGGCTCATTCGAAACGTACTTCATATCATAGCGCATATAGCCTAAAAGGAACCGAAAAAGATGGAAAATGATATTCTGGATAGTTTAGAAGATCTTGGGTGAGAATATGAAGGATCCTCGTGGATAAGACTGTTCCAAATGAGTTTATACAGTTCAGTCACTATTTCGTATGTCGTGGAACTGAACCCTATCCAGTGTCATATGTAGGCTACTACTGTTAGTCATTGAAATACATCTTTTGTTCATTCCAACTTGTGCTTTTATTTAATTATTTCATCCAGCATGTAGTTTCATTTGTCCCGCAGCCTCCTTCAAATCAAATGACATCTACCCTGCAGGGTAGAGGTCAACTGATACACAGAAGACATATATACATTTCCAGAAGAAACATATCATCTGTTTGAGCCATGTGGCATGTAAATAAGTTTCAATGGTGCTTAGTTTTCTCTGTTCTGGAGGTTACTGCAATATTTTGTTTACTTTCCTTCAAATAAGATATCAAGGAGAACTACTCGAAGAAACCAGTTTCCGTGAAGCAGTGAAAGGAGGCCCAAGTTCACCATTATTTACAAGTTTGGTGTCATGGCTAGCCGAAAATCTCTGCAAGCTTGAGAATGTAGAAGCCTCAGTAACCTCCACCTCAAGTAAGTTTGCATACTAACAGTAACAGACAAATTTGGAAGATGCTACAGGTGAAACTAGTTTGGGTTACTTGGTGTGCAGCTAGCAGGCGCGTGGCCAAGGGGGTGGGGCGAAGGGGGCAACGGCCCCCCTTGAGCATATTTTTTTTGTATGTTTTTATGATATCGCTAGTAATTTCAAGCTTAGATGCAACTTACAAGGCCTGGGAAGTGCCATTTCCAGCAATGTGGGAGGCATTTTCAGCCAAACTTTTCTTGTACACTTCGCGCCAACCATGGTTTCGCTATGCTTAGATAGTTTTCAATGCAGAATCTACGGCTCTGATAGTTTGCCTACAGGTTCGCCCC
Organism: Apostichopus californicus; assembly: GCA_020650975.1. Classification (NCBI taxonomy): domain Eukaryota; kingdom Metazoa; phylum Echinodermata; class Holothuroidea; order Aspidochirotida; family Stichopodidae; genus Apostichopus; species Apostichopus californicus. The sequence goes on from JAIPMN010005525.1 coordinate 28,865, forward strand.
TCCCTTGGCAAATTCCTGGCTACGCGCCTGACAGCTAGGCCCAATCGAGTGATAAGAAATGGGGCTAACACATATCACATGAAGCAAGTCAAATTGGTTGTCATTTATGTATTAGCACAAAGTGTCATTGGTAGCATGTATTTATATGTAAGGGCAGTCTCTGTCTCAATCTGTTAAATCTGCTAAGTCTCTAAAGTCATTCCAATGTAAAGTCAAAGATGATCTTCTCAACAAGTACTTGTAAACATGTTGACTTTTAACTTTGTTTTTAAATACTTAACTCTACTCTTGTGTTTTCCTCTTCAAAGTCTTTGCAATCCTTGCCTCTTTTTGTTCTCTTTTCTCTTCTCGCTCTTTCTGTTCTTCTGTCTGTTCGGTTCATCTTCTTCTTATTCTTCTACTTCTTCTTATTTGGTTTTCTCTATGTCTTTCTTTCCCCTCTGAACTTAATTTAAGTGTTTCATTGTTTTATATTTCTACTTGGTCACTAGCTGAGAGAATAGCCTTGCTGTTTCTCTAGTGTCCTTGATATGTTAACCTTCCTACTGTAATGTTATTCTTGTATTAATTTTGTACAAACATATGAGAAATAAATTTGAAATTGAAATTGAAAATTGTATCTAACATACAGTAGTACAATTTTAGATGATGAAAAAATGCTTAATAAGTTTTAGTTGTGGGTTAATTGAGCAATTAAACTGTCCATTTTCGATTTTCCAGGTGCAGAGGAAGCAGATACCTTTGAACTAGAGCTATGTGGATTACTGTCTGAACTCCATTGTCCTCATGAATCCCTCACACAAGGCGAAACGATAAATAGATTTGGAAATGAGAAGAATCGACTGCTTCTATTAGGTACCATATATCATCTTCATAATTGGAATAAATTGATAGAAAATATTATAAATTTATAAAATTGGTTTTACTGTACTTCTGTCCCTATCTGAATACTCACATACTGAAAATAAGCATTTCTTGGTTTACCAGTGCTCCTTTTTTTGAGTTGATTTTCATGAATTTTCTGTGATGATGGTAACTAACATCTCCTTAGAAGCCTTAAGAGGTGATGATTATGACTAGTCAAGATTCATTTCAAATAGTGAACTATAACTCAAAATATCAAAATTAACCAATATGTTGTCAAGTGTGTAAATACTAAGTATGGAAAGTGACTATGTTAATATTACAATGAAATATGGCTGTGTTAATTTAACAACGAAAAGTGGCTTTGTTAATTCTGCTATGAGTAGTGGCATTGTTAATACTACTATGAAAAGTCACTGTTAATTCAACAGTAACAAGTGGCAGTGTTAATACTAACTATGAATATGGCACAGTTATGAAAAGTGGCTGTGTTAATACTACTATGAAAGTGGCAGTGTTAATACTACTATGGAAGTGGCCGTGTTAATACTACTATGAATATGGCACAGTTATGAAAAGTGGCTGTGTTAACACTACTATGAAAGTGGCTGTGTTAATACTACTATGAAAGTGGCAGTGTTAATACTACTACTGTAATAGTGGCTATGATAGTAACTTATTACTACTATGAGAGTGGCTAGGTGATGAAAAGCTCAGATTCAAATCAATTTCATGCAGTAGTTGCTTATTAGCAATTATTGGAATGAATTGGAGGAGGGTGTTTTAGTGTGTTCTAATACAGTGTTACTTGAGAAAGACTGCAGGTTTGGGTAGATTGTTGACTCAGAATGTTGCTTTAATGTTGCAGGAAAACTTTTTCCAGTTCTTGGATGATAGATGATGGGATGGAACCAATAGCGTTTCACTTTTGTTTGAACATTTCCTTGACTGTTTTTTTCTTTGTGTTCTTACCCTGTACCCATATGAAAGAGTTGTATTGTAGAGAAGTATTATAGACTAGATTGGATTCTGACATTTTTCTTTTCTTGGTAGATTTTTTAACCACAGAACTTCAAGCAGCAAGAATTACCGCCTTAAAGGAGGAAACAGAGAATAAAATGGAAACAGACGAAGATGTAAGCATCACCAATATTCTGTCAAAGTTTACCATTATGTTTATGTTTGTCAATGACTAGCATTGTCTTTTTCTCCTTATGTTTTATTTGCAGTTCCACATAATCATGATGCACCAATTTGAATTGAATTTGATAGGTCAGAATTTGTTGGTTCTTCTCCATTTCGTTACAGCTTGGCGATAGCTATTAGAAACAGTTGGAGCTTTCTTTGCAAATGCACTATTAGTCATGATTGGTTTATTGTCCAGTAGACGTAACCCAAACTTAAGTTTGGACTGCTCCTTTAATGTCTCAACAATTGTCCTCTCAGGCTTATTCCTTTCATATTTAAGAGATATCAAGTTAATGATATTTTTATATATTTTAATAATATCTCTTGGCCACTCGTGCTTAAATTTTCAATGTTTCTCTCTATCTAGAGTTTATTTGCTCCTCGGTGAGGTTGCATGAGCAAGTAGGTGTTGCTTCTGCTAACATGTCAAGACTTAAATTCCATAAAATCACTCTTCCTTTCCCTGTGATAATATTAACAGACAAAGAAAGGAAACAAGCTGTTTTTTGCCTCTTTGTTGCACTATGACATGAAACATTGGACAAGATGCCATCCTCAAACCATGGTTCTTTCAAATAATAATTATCTTCATCTCTATCCCATAAGGTAATGACTGTGGTTGGATTTGTTTCTGCATAATGTTTTCATATTTAATGAGCAGGGAATTCCCTTCAATCCTTGTGGCGTATGTTTTTGTCTTTATTTTAGGTAGTTTATTTCTGTGCTCTTCAAACAAATATCACACGTCTACTTTGGTTAGTTTATAGATAATCTGTAACCCCATGTTATTGATGAAATTTGTTCATTTATAGAGTCATTGGGACCTCTCTAGCAAATACTTAAGGCAACTTTGTCGAGCTCTGCAACTGTCCAAACCTCCACCGAACATCACTGCGGAGATGTTATTCACAAAGTTAGAATCTCAAGCTAGAGCTGCAGTATCTAAATCCAAGCATGGTGTCGGGACGCCTCTTTTAAAGTCCAATCTCAGCGAACAACAGTGGGTGAGTATTCTAGCAAGATCTACGCTTTTGAACTTTTTCTATTAAAGAAATAATTGTGTTTGCAACACTCTATGTACAATATCACTGCACATAAAGTTGAGCCCAAAATGTACTACAATTCTGCTGCATCAGTCGTATGATGATAAATTTTTAGTAGGTCATGTGTTAACCTTCATAAAAATTTTGTTTCAGTTTCGTTATATTAACTACCAACAACGTTGACCTATAATTCATACAGCTATTACTTGATATGTGTACCTTTGATCAGTGTAACCTTTGGTCTATTCTGTTGAAAAAGATAAAATGTTGTGTTTTTCTTATGTTTAGTGATAAACTGGATTTGATAGTTCTGTATCTCTGTTTACTGCCCTCAACTCAGGCAAAACTAGCAAAGATCAACGAAAGGATGAGGAACGAGTACACGTTACGCCGTAAAATGTTGCTGAAGAGGTTAGACGTAACAGTACAGTCCTTCAGGTGGTCTGATAGAGCCAAGGTGAGTCTAGATTCACTTCATCATAACTTTACTATATCCCAGAGGAAGATATTTCAATACAAGGTCATGGGTCAAAGGTCTGATGACAGTATTAAAATTATGGGGTATAGTCTAACCAGTTAAATATCTTGCAAATTTCCCATCAGCAATAGAAAGTAATTTGGTTTGAAATGTTTTGTTTCTCTTACAAACACATCATTAAAGATACTTCTTTTTCCCCAATTTTGTTGCTGCAATGACATGGAAGTTTACACGATAAACATATCGGAAGTGATTCCATCCTACACAATACGACATGGTCAACATATGTAACTCATAATGAAAAATTAAACTAGATTTGGTGTGTATGTTGTTGAAGACAAATACATTACTTCTTGCATCAATGACACAGATGACAAGGATTTATGATTTAAAAATTTGTTGCTGCATTGTTAGATACAGGTTGTGATCCAAGGTGATTGTGCAATAACATACAAAACAGAGGGCGGTACAAAAGATAAGAATATCATTACACTTCTTAGTCATAGAAGAATAGCAATACAGTTATGTCAAATACCATTTGATCAGCACTGAATTGTTACACCAATTGACGTGGTCGGAGGTTAAATTATTACGTACATATATTACGATACCAGACAAATACATATATTGAGGAAGAGGAAGGGGGTTGGGGGAGGGGAGGGATGGATAGACAAGACCAAAGGCTGTTATATCTAACAGCAGTTAAGTAAGCAAGTTTAGCTCATTTTGCATTGTTACATAATTTGAAAGATGTTTCTGTTTGTGAAACTTACAAACCCAGCATACTTTGTTCGACCAAGCTTTGAATCCCATACCTCTCAGATTCCTCAATTACATTGCTACAAAATGATTATTTCAAATCAACCACTGGTTCTGTGTTATCATAAATATTGCTCCCATCATTTTTGTTTCAGGGGAGGGAAGACACATTAGCATCGACTTTCCAGCCAAAGAGGAAAGCACTGAAGGCAGATAGTGGCATATCTCTGGCATCTTTGATGGCAGCACGAGACGGTACTTATCATCTTGAAACATAAAAAATTTGTATTCTTTGGTTTTGTCAACAGGACTTTTTCCCTACCAAGGGAACAGAATAGCACAACATAAATTGTAAACAAATTGAATTTTGAATGTCCAAACTTTCAATATGTGCAAGAGACTTTGCTGTAAATCAAAGCAAATTATTTGCATGTAAGAATGAGGGCTGATTTATTATCATCAAGTATTGTAGTTCCATTTCCAAATGATTGCTAAGTTCAATGCCCCCCCCACCCCCCACCCCCCCCCCACCTCATTCTCAAGCTCTGGATTTTTTGCGATTGAATCAACTCTGTTTCTTTCTTGACAGATTTAGCAAAGCTGAAAAAGACAAGTTCAGGAGTAGCAAGGGAAAGTGCTAAATGTCCAATCAATAAAGTACTCATTGGAGCCGTAAGTAACCCATATTCAGAAATCAAAGGGCAATACGGAAGTCATAAGTTTTGTTCTTATTGCTAATTCAAAGATGACTTTAGGCCAAAAATTTTATTATGGTATGTTGTATACAGTTTATAGAATAGAACCTGATAGAAAACACTATCAGGTTAGGTTGTACTTTGTATACCACTTTTTAATTTTTGAGAAATGACCCTTTAAACTTCTGAGGTTCACCGATGAAAGTGACTCGAGTACTTAGTCTAATACACAGACCATGAGGTCAGTTCGTCTGATTCAAAACAAACTCAATAAGAAACATTTATGAGAAGACTTCTGTGGCACCTAATGACAAGTTTGCAATGTATTACATATTTGTCAAGGACAGATGATGTTGAATGTCATCCAACGGTGCTCTGTTAGTTATATGAAATTAAAAGAAACGGTTTTGGTTGAGTTATTAGACTTTATAAAACAATGGATCAACATTGACATTCTGGCCTGCACCGGAGAGCCGACATTATCACCAATTTAGGTGTAACGGAGCATTCCAGAGATTCATATTCTTGAAAACTGGAATAACTATAGAACAATTACTTGCTTTCAAATTGTCCTTTTTCTTGGATTATAAGATATCAAGTCTAAAATTCAGCCTAAATTTTTATTGTATTCTTGTAAAGAAAATGCAGCAATGCTGAGCTGAGCTGTAAAAAAAATTAAAAGAAAATATACTTTTTGATTACATCTATTATCTTGCCTCAATGCGGTAGTTTCTTGAAACTTGTTCTATTGCACAAGGGATTATTAGTTCCATTTAAAATATGCAACTTTCATACCAAGCTATTAGATTGATTAGGTAATGTTACCCATAACTCCTATAGGTACCTGACAGGGGAGGACGGCCAACCGAGGCAACTCCACCTCCTCCTGAGATGCCATCTTTTATGAAGAGGACAGAAGGTTCAAGAGGTTAGAGATTAATGTCAAGAAATAGGGGTGGGAGGTCAGGGAGTACTATTTACATATGAGTTAGTCTTGTTTACCAAGGGTGAAATGAGCTAAAGTGTGGATTGCGACAAGATGTGAAGTTAAAGTTACGGGTCATTTCAGCTCTTTCCATAATGTAGTCATGAAATAACTGCCCTGTAGTTTCTCAGGAAACTCTGAGATGTGATCATCTTGTGGGAAACTTTACAACTGTGGTAGTAGTTGTTGGTTTATGGTGTTCAGGTACTATATAGTCACTTCATTAGAAAATCAAATCACTTTAGTTTATAGTCCTTGTGTGTGACATGCTATGTTATTGGCCAATGCACTTTTTCAAATCACTTGAATGGATAATGATTAATACAGAAAAAGTGTCAACAATAGAATAAGTTAAAAAGGCTCATTGTTTAGTTTGTGTTTATATGATATGAGTCACTTTCTGAGCCTTTCATATTATCCACACACCAAAAAAAAACACTTCTCTGTGATCTTTATCGGCATTAATTTCCATTCATCAGGTGGTGGTCGTGGCAGAGGAAGGGGACGTGGTGGTCGAGTTCAAGGAGGTAAGCTGTCCTATGTATAAAATGTATATTACATCATATCACTTCATGAACAGCCAAATATTTCTTTAATTTTGTTTTTTGGGGGGGGGGGTGTGGGTGGGGGGCGGTGTGGGTGGGGGGCGAGCAACATTTACGAATCCCTACTGTTTAATTTGAACCTTTAGGGCCACCCATGCAAATGTTATCAGCCACACCCATTCATTGAGATTTATTTTTTTACATTGTTGATAAACGGACTGATTATATTTGAAATACTATGCGATGTCTTCAAATTGAACAACCATAAATCTGTGCAACCATTATGGTGTGCATGTGCAAATGCATGTGAGTGTGAGATGTCTCCATGTAAACATGATATCTCAAAGAAAGGGAAATTGTAGGATCCTTCATTTAGTATGTTGATGACCATATTCATTAGGTTAACACTATTTTATTTGAGTTGAGAATGTTTAAACCCTTGTAAACAAAAATATTTCTAGGAAAGATAATTGGATGAATCTCATATTCAGTAGATAATTATTATTATTATGAAAGTCAGAAGGTATCAAACAGTGAAAAATTCGTGAACAGACATGAGAACAAGGGAAATTGGAACGGTTCCCTTTCATAGTGCAAGAAAACTTCATAATGTGGAGAAAAGCCATATTGCTTGTAGTGGTGGTGAGAAAGTGGAGAGTTTCTGAACTCTATCTTAAGAACTGACTTTTCAGATGTATCACTTTCCTTAAACGTTTTGCTCAAAATATCATCGATACCTCAATTTATTTTAATCTTTTCTTGGCAGGCTGGTCAAATCAAGGTGATAAGAGTAGAGGCAGTTGGTCACAAGACAGAGGCAACTCCCAAGGTGGTTTTCAGGATAGAGGAGGATACCAGGATGGGCGCTACCAAGCTGATGGCTATCAAGGTGGTGGTGGTGGCATTTACCAGGGTGGTGGTGGTGTTGATTACCAGAGGGGTGGACACAACGGTGGGTATAGGGGAGGAGGAGGTGGACATCAAAGAGGTGGGCGAAGGGGGAGAAGGTATTGATTGCAGTTAAAACTTGTTCCACATCAGAAATGAATCTTCATGTAGCAACGTATAGAAAACAAGAATTTGTGTAGCTTTGCAAGGAAACCACAAAGTAAAATTTGCATCAAATGCATTGGCATGATTAAATAAGGTCAAACCAATAGAAGAAAACAAAGGGGTTTAAGAAATCCCATGTATTTGCACTTCTTGAGTTTAAAAAAAAAAAAATCCTTGGAACAATTTGGTTGATTCTGACATTATGATATACTAAGTTAAACCTGAAAGTCTTATTTATTATTACTTAATAAATTTATCAACTTACATGTTCGAGATGATAAAGATAATCTTTATGTTTGTGTTGCGTATTTCAACCGTTCTTACCAAATGAAGTAACAGTAATGTATCCAATTTAACAGGCATTATTTAATTTAAGATATGTTAATATCTACTTCATCACTTGAAAGAAGTATATATCTGAAATTTGCTTGAGGAATGGTTCCCAACTTAAGAAAAGGTCTTTTCATAATTCAAGCTAGATATAAATGTATGTATACCACTGCACAGTGCTTCCAGTAGATACCTTTGTAATATTATTTTGATCTTTAAATCACTGTTTTCATTGGTATACATTGCACAAATGTGCACTGATGTTGTGATCTTGTGTTAAAATCATCAAAAACTAGGTTGACTTTTAAGCGGTTTGTAGCGGCTGAGGTGTCAGACTAACGAAACTGTTCCTCTGGTTGTTCAGATAAAAATACAAATATGAGGAACCAAGCATTAACAGAGCCATAACATATTTTCCGAATAAGAAAGCAGGAAGCAATATTTGCTGCCTGAACAAATGAACATTTGATTAGTGGCTAGATGTCTTATGAACATGGTATAAAATGATGGCTCCTTATGCATCATTTATTGATTATTAAACAAGGCATAACAGGTTTTGTTGAATTTTTACTGCTGGAATTCCGCAATGTGGAGTAGAGCTCCTCTTGAAATAGCCATCGTCCTGGTTCGAGTCACTCCCAGATTAATGTATGTCGTCCAGTTACAGAGTTGTTGACAATTGACAATTCATAATCATGGACGTTAAATATGAATGTAAGAGACTGACTTCGGTCAGCTTGCGGCTTTGATAAGCCAATGAGGCTTCTTCACGAGTTCCTGCTTGCAGGAGGATCTAATATACATACATACATCGTCTCCTACACTAGGTTGCATATTGAGTAGCCAGTAGGAACAACAACAGTACTACTAGCAATCAATGACTGACTCGATAACAAACCCAAGTACACATGATATTTATTAATATTTTTGAACGATTTTAAGTTTTGTTCATTTATTTATTGCAGTGGCATTCTGTTAACAAGTAAGAGTTTTCAGCATTATCTTATCTTAAGTTCAATGTCAGTATCCATATTTTTCATTCAAGAATGTCCGACCATCTCCTTTTTGATCTGCAGAGGAAAGAAAAAAAATGTGAAGAAAGATCAAATGTGTTCTTATTTGTCATTTCTGAAATATACAATTAAACAATATAGATATTTTAAAAAATGATATAATCCGGAATGTGTTGCACTCAAATTGCCATACTATTAGCTTCTACCCATGTCCAATATTTTATGTCCTGTAAAAGAGGAAGACTTTTCTTGTGATGGAAGTGGTGGTGTGTCACAAACAAGTCAACCATATCTGCTCGATTCAGGCAGATGTGTGACAGGGGTGGGAAGAAGGAGGAAGAGGTGGGTGGGACTGGGGTAATGTAGGGGTTAAATTTGATAAATGGAACAACCTTCAACAAAGGAAAGCTGTGCAAATACTTGATAATATCATAGGGATCGAGCAGCTCTGTGTCTCTGATGTGCTTCACAACAAAATAAGACGGATCATGTTTTCCGAGCTTCTGGACTTTTGAGAGAAACATTCTTACCGTCAGGTGGAATCCAGTCGGCAAAGTCTGCATCTTTCTTCTTTTTGGCATCGGGTCCATCGGATGATGTACTGCTCTCTGGTTCATCACGGTTGACAAATTCTCTAAACTTTATAAGGGGGCCCATTTGTGGTCCGAGGACCCTCTTTGGTTTTCTTTGTTGGGTGGGACTGACTCCTGGTGGTTTGGAACTGACCAACTTGTTGGTCTTGATTTGCATTTTCTCATTTGATAACTGGAGAAAATTAAAAACCAATTAACAAAATATTGGAAATGATAAATGGTGAACTAACCACCAAAAAAAAGATGGCAGTTGATATAAATCCTGGATACAGGAGACGGGAGCCAATGTTTTAATATGCTCATGTTAATGAGTACCCTTTTAAAATCATTCCTGAACCACAAGCAACCCCTCCACTCCCCTCCCCCCAAAAAAAGGAAAGGAAATGCCAATAAAAAAAATTGTGTTACCATGGTCACCTTCAAATCCTTTACCTTTTGCTTGTTCTCTTGTTCAGATTTGCTGCTGTTAAGATTTTCTGCTGCTGTAGGTAAATCTGCAAGAAATTTGATGTTAACAAAAAAAACATGTTTACCTTCTTTAGAATTCCTTATCCTAAACATGGCATTAAAAGATAGGTCAGGCTTTAAGTCCCTGTCAGTACCTTAGGGATTCAAATAGAAAAGCATAGAAGTTAGCTGTAATACTGATGCACATCAAATTTTGAAAACATTACAGGTTGTTGTAAATATCATTTGACTGTCTTTCAGTCGATACTCTTTATTTGTACACTCAAAGTCCTTATGGGACGTTTCCCAAGAGATTGGTCAAAAGACAAAAATGCTAAGAAATGTTTTGGAGAAGATAAATTCATGTTGCACTTCAGGAAAAAATTTTCTTTTTTGAATCTTGTGACTTGTGTCCTAACTTGTCCTAACAACTGGTCCTAACACTAGTTAGGCCCGTACCCAGGCCGACAGTATATTCTCTCTTTATTTCCGCAAGATGATAATACAAAAAATACATAGAAGATAGTACAAAAGCATCAAAATGTTGAAGTATACATACAGTCATCACAAGAACAATCTTATTTACAATGTAATTATCACTGCGGGGGAGACCTGGCAGAAGCAATGCTTATATAAATTCCAGGCCACCCTCTATACTTAATTAATTGATTTACTTATTACTAAAAAACAGTAGTTAAGGAGCCTCTTCCCACCACCCCCCCCTCCAATCTGCACCACCAACAAACTTTCCAAGTTATAGAACACCTGTATTTTGCCCCTCCTTATATTGCTGATGCCCCCTTCAGTCCATAATTCCTGGATACAGGCCTGACTACATTAAAGGTGGAATGAACTTGCAAACAGAAGTGGTGTCAATATTCATTGCCACTGATTTGATGGCCGATAGAAGTGCCTTACCTGTGTCTGATTTTGTAATTTCTTGAGGTATTTGTGATTTAGTAATCATTCCTGCTTTGCTCATCTTTCCTCTTTCTGCAACCTCTTCTTTATCATTGTCCTCCTCTTCTTCATCACCATCATCATCATCATCATCTTCCTCCTCCTCTTCGTTTTCCTCCATCTTGTTGGTCTTTCCTACTATGGAAGGTGCTGGACTAGTACTAGAGTCAGCTAAGCTGAGCTGTTGATCGTAATCAAATAATAATGAAATTCAACTATTTCCGAAGGATGTTAAAAAGGCTTCATTGTTTCGTCGAGAAGAAGACGGAAAGATCCTTAAAAATCCTTAAAAATCCTGAAAATACTAATGAATCCACCAACCATGGTCATTGTGGTGTAAAACAGAAATTTGTTCAACAGGTCGGGGAAGGGAAACATCTTAAAGTCTCAAAAAAAAGTAAAGGCGTTGTGGGGGCGTTGTGGTCAAGTGGTTAAGGCAGTGGACTTGTGATCTAAGGATTGCAGGTTCGAGTCCTGGCCAGATCATTGCATTGTGTCCTTGGTCAAGGCACTTTATCTCCATTGCCTCTCTTCACCCAGGTGTATAAATGGGAACCTGTGAGATAAAACTGTCAGCTGGGCGCGGTTTAGCTGCTGCCATGTGGAGGGATTGTCTCTATGTTTGACAGGTTATCGTTGACCGGGGTAATATTGTAAAGCGCTTCGAGCCTTCGGGAAAGGCGCTACATAAAAATATGGAAATATTATTATTAAGGCTGAATTAATTGTGAAACAATGAATCTTCTACTTAATTGAGATAATTGACCCCAACAAATGAACTAGCTCTGGTTACTATTAATGTCTTTTTCAGAATAGATATATACAGTTTTACAGCATGAAACTTGTATACATATTCAGATGAATCACTCATTCATTACATTAAAGGATTGTTCAATTACCTGACTTTTCCCTTTCGACTGGGGTATTTTCCGTCCCTTCATAAATCCTTTCATTGGAAGCCTCTGGGATAGAGCAGCGAACTTACTCTGTGATTTATCATTCCTTTATGAGAAAATGACAATATATATATATGTATATATGAAGAGAATGGTGAAGTCCCAACTTTCATTATAAGTTTCTGTGGTACAGCAACACATCAAACATAGCAGCTTTGGTTTTCTTTAAGAAATTGATTAAAAACATAATTTCGGTAGTTATAATGACTAGAGAAGAAAAGAACTTAATTACAGAAATGACAAATAACTACAGTGATTTAACAGTTCAAAGGTGGTTCAAAGTTCTTCATTTCCCTGGCATTATGGAGTGCCAAAGAGCAAACAGATTTGTAGTTATTAGAAACACTATCAAATTATTCTACAGTAACGTCAAAGAGGAAATGGAGGACGTTAAGAGGTCAAACTTACTCCGAGCTGCCCAGAGTAATAGAAGCAGGCTGTACTAATTTGATGAGCCTCTGTAATCTGGTTTGCTCCTTCTTGAGTTCGATCACCCGTAATTTCATCTTTGCTCTCTTGGTTTTATCCACCGTCTTACCGCTCTTCAACTGATTAATGAATGCGTCTAGGGTATCCTCTTCTGAACCGGTACTTTGATCTGGACAGTAGCAGCAAACACAACCATGAGAGGAATATATTATGAAATCAGAGGAAATAATCCATGTTAACCTCCCTCATTGGTGTTTCACATGAGTCAAGTACAGAAACATGGCAAGCTTCCCAAAGACAAGGTCTTATGATCATGCTTTCTGCAACAATTTAGAAACTGACATGTGGTCAATCTCACTGTTTGGGAGTGGGAGACCACATCAGAGGAGGAAAGGGACCCCATCGAAGGAGCAACAATCTAGAAACTGACATGTGGTCAATCTCACTGTTAGGGAGTGGGAGACTACATCAGAGGAGGAAAGGGACCCCATCGAAGGAGCAACAATTTAGAAATTGAGATGTGGTCAATCTCACTGTTAGGGAGTGGGAGACCACATCAGAGGAGGAAAGGGACCCCATCGAAGGAGCAACAATTTAGAAACTGACATGTGGTCAATCTCACTGTTAGGGAGTGGGAGACCCCATCGTAGGAGGGAGGAGACCCCATCGGAGGAGCAACAATTTAGATGATTGAAGCTATGCATCGTCAGAATGAACTTCCTGTTCGAGCCGTGCAAGGCATGGCTCCTGCAGGTTAATTGGAACTTTTTAGGAAAAACAGAGTCAATCGCAATTTAAAGTGCGAATGAAATGGAAGACAAGCAGCACAAAAATTTTGAAGCTTTAAATGAGTGAAGGAAACTACTTATGAAAAGTAATGGGAGGTTGCCCCAGACCTGGCAAACCCACCCTGCTGGGATGTACCCTTATGCTAAGAAAAAAAAAAAAAATATTGACGCTATAACATTGTCGGTTCCACTTATATATCACCTTATTGCCCCTGTGACAATGTTTTCATCAAAGTCACCTTAATAATTAATAATCCTTTCAGGTTCCATCAAGCACTCTCATTGAAGTACAATGACAAGTATAAATCATCAATATGACATTCATCTCAACTGCTCTATTTCATCCTTTTCCTTTGACGGCAGTAGTTTTTGATAGTATCACTCAGACTGGGATACAAAGTAGGGATCTCAGGATCCTAAATCATACCGCTAATTCGGTTAAAAATAACCTAAAGGTCTCTTGAAATCTCTTCCCTGCTGCTTTCCAGATTACATGACATGACATGATATGATATGATGTGACACTTTGTTACAGAGTATACTGTACTGAACTTCTCCTAAATGACATCTCAAGAAAGAAAAGGCTATTAAGATTTGCAGCACAGGAATTGTTTGCCAGTGGTCAAAAGCTAAAACTCCATTCATTCAAGCCAATCATTTCTCTACTTGAATCTTCAAAGAAGATGCCACCCTTTAGTAAATGAAAGCAGAAACTGTACATCACCTTTTACATATCGGCCATTTATTTGCAACTCTGTTCAAGTAGATCTGCGTCAACTTAGTCACCCTTACCTCTACTCTTTTATTACAATAAATACTTTACCTTGCTTCAAAATATCCAGCTCCGTTTGTGTTGTTTCCAATTCTTCGTCGACATTTGATAGTTTGACCAGCTGTAAATGAACCATCGGCGTATTAATAAGGTTATATAACAACTGGAAGATGTTTATTATTCATGTTTATCGGTTTGTATGAGAGTTCAAATGCAAGAACAAAATAATTTATAGTCAAACAAACTATCTGTATCTTCTGTCAGTCCATGGCATTTTAGTTTTTGTCATTGTAGTATAAATGATACAAAATCACGGAAAGCAGTTTTACATAAATATAAAAATGTATATAAAAACGATCTAAAATGTTTAACCTGAAGAAAATAAGGATGTAAACTCCTTTCTGTAAAATAATAATATATTTTATGAAACACTAACAACAACACCGCAAGAACAACGATCTAGAGAGCATCAAGAGGCAATACACAAACTACCACATAGGGAGTGAGTTTAAAAGAGGCATCTGTTTGACTAACCAGACTATCATAGGTGTCAACCTCTTGTTTGATGACTCCAGCTTTTATCATCCTCTTGGTTCTCTTCTTTTCAATAATTCCTGTCCTGTCCAGGTATGAGTCATCGTCGCTATCGTAAAAATCATCATCCGCCCAATTCTTCTTCTTCTTTTGTTTGCTTTCTGTTCCAGGAAACAAGATATAATCAGGCCAAGGCACATTTTCAAATATTTCATCCCCCTTGAATTAATGACATTTTGTTTACATATACAAGTGATTCAGATACAATGTGTTGGTGGTAAAGGAAATTAATTAAAAACTTAAACAGTTATTTCCAACACTTTTCAAAGTTTTCTTGATTTGTTTACATCTATAGCGACTTGGGTTTTGAACCGCTTTTAAGCTTGACGAAAACTGAATGCAACTTTTGACTTTGCAATGTTATAAATGGTACTGCAGATCTGTCTTTTTACAAGTATATTATTGTAAAAGTCTCTGAAATTCTCAACAATACAACAAACAGATTAAAATGATGGCCGTGGTTTTTATACAACCGGTGTTGTGGCCGAGTGGATAAAGGCGGTGGCATTTGAAGCAATGAGGCTTAGCAATCGGGAGGTTCGGGGTTCGATTCCCGGCCGGGTCATAGTAAGGTGGGTTTTTCATCCAAGAGCAATCTACGGTTTTCCCATCTGAAATGACTTTCTAATTTGAAAAGATTCCAAATTTGAGTTAAAATGTTGAATTGGAAGCCACCTGACGTGTAAGTTGTAATCCACAAGCCCTTGCGGGCTTCTCCCACATTTGTGGTCGCTTAAGCGTCGTAAAAATAACTGCTGATTATTATTATTATTATACAATATGCTCACCATGTACAGCTTGTCTTAGTACTCCATGAGCGTCTAATATTCTACATGCCTCTGCGGCGCATGCAATAACAGCTTCTTTCTTCTTTCCTGATACAGCAGCTTCAGCTGTAATGGGGTCTCCTTCTCCATCATCAACAGGAAGTCTACAAAAAGTAAAGGAACAATTTGAGTTGGCTCCATTTTTGGAAAACCTTCACTACAGCAACGCCTTTAATTTTCTTGCCAATCTCTGCTGGCTGGGCATACACAACACTCTTGTGGATATTATTTGCAGTCATAAAAATACAGAAAATTTCATCATCTTCTTATCAGAACCGGTGAGAACTGAGCAGACAAGATATGGACTTAAAGGCATTGAAGACTCGCCCCAAACCGCGTGCCGCGCTCTGAAAAAGTTAACTTTTCGTTGCTTGCAAGTGAAGCTTTCTTCTTGTCGCTACAAAAGGCAGACAGTAATGAAACGTGATACCTTGTTATCTTTTATCTAGATCTGAGATGTCCATCGCTGCTATGTACACTGTGTTGTGGGTAATGACCATAGCTGTATGTAGTGACAGTACACTAGTGTCTAATTACCGACGGTAGCAAGCTGTGTGTGTATTTTCTGGAATCGATGGTGGTGTTTAACACTTCTGTTACACCTCATTCGAAACTAGGTCAGATTACCGGCATGAGACGTTTCTTTGTGCGCGAGTCTTCACACCCTTTAAGAATGCTGTTGTGTCAAAAAAACTGACCCACAACATATCGAACATTTCATCACATCTTTAAGTCTCTACTTCTAAGATGCAACACTGTTTCTATGCCATTTCAAACTGTTGCTTTTCGGAATATACGCAAAACATTACACCATCCAGCAGTTTAAGACTTACAAACATCAAAACTCAAAGACTCCACTATTCGTTTCAGCAACAATATAAATTTTCTCTCTTTTCTAAAAGAAAAAAACAATACAACTGACTGAACTTTTACATGAGAGAATGCATGGGAATATTTTAAGGGAGAAGTATTTATATTTAACATATTTTGGAACACATATAAGAAGTCTCATAATATCTGTCAAGATAAAGAGATCATCATTTTAGTGAAAACATGAATATCATTAGCAGGGTTGCACTTACTCCACTTTACACACATATTGCTTGTTGAATCCACTGCCTTTTTCTTCTACATTATACTCCAGCTCCAACCCTATATACAGAGAGGAAGTATGGAGAAAAAAAAACTTGTGTATATGTTAAACATACCATAGGAATGTGTAAAGATTTGGTGAAATATTTTGGTTTGTCATATCTTGTTGCATTTAACATAAATGCAGACAATCACTGCCTGACTGATCATAACTCAACTCAACTGTTGCTATGTGGAAAACTGTTGCTATGTGAAAAACTGTTGCTATGTGGAAAACTGTTGCTACTGTATATGGCAAACTGTTGCTATGTGGTAACTATTGCTATGTGGAATAATGGCTTCAGACAAGAGACCAAACATGTAGCAGTTCTCCAGACTGGCAGGCAGCAGTGAACAGTGGTTCACATTAAAAATTGACCACATGTTAACAAACAAATGCAACCAATCACAGGTAATCAAGTTGCATGTGAACTTAACAAGCTCCGGTCGTTAGCAGGAAACAGTCGTTGGGTGCGCTATTCACTCAATCTGTGTGTGTGTGGGTCCACTGTAAGATCGGTCTTCACAGCATTTAAAAACAAATGCAGCGATGCTGCACAAGCTCTGCTAAGCTTCTAGACGGTCAAATCCACAGATATGCATAGTACTGAGGTCCAAATTATACCATGCTGGTTTTGCTAGTGGTGAGTAGCCAAATTATGGCAAAGCCAATGTTAACTAAGCTTTGCTAACTACTAACACATTCACTTGTTTCAGATCTCCATATTGTTTTACATACATACAAGGGTCTTACAGTCTCTGTAAAATGTCACCAGAATTGTCCTCAAAATATGCTAGTACCTTTTATATAACAAAACAGGTCAAGTATGCACAAAATGTCACAAATCACTTTCCTGTCATCCTCATATCTCTTCCCCTTAATTAACGAGAGATCAGAGAAGCAAATCTTGTATTATTACACATTTCTCCAATGTTAATGAATTAATAGGACAGTTCCAAAACCTCCAGGTAGGATAGCATCTATGACAGCTATTAGAAACTTAACCATGTTAGTATCTGTGGCAAATATCGATGATCTTGACGGCTTCCCTTCTACACATACCTTCTCGTTCAAAGTATCCCCGAAGAGTCTTCTTAGGATCCTTGACATAAGATGCTTCCTTCTCAGCCTGACTCATGACATTATAAGGATTCTTCTCCATGTCAATCTCTTCTTCTTCTGCATCATCTCCTGCAAGAGAAAAGAAATACCAAACCTTGGATGGAAACTATTAGAGCGCCGTTTCATAGACAGTATTCGTAATGTATAAGCCTTGTTAGCATACTGCTACACCCTGTGGTCACATACCTACGGAGAATAATCGGGATGCAGTCGATGAACAACTTCAGCCGTTTCTAACTTTTCTTTCAATTTAATCTTCTTTTCAGATGGGAATATACAGTTGCACAATTGCACTTGAAATCTTCATCTTTTTTTTTGGCAAATCCCCTAAATCTGCAATGCATGTAAAAGCAGTTGGTTTAAGAATTAAGGCCATATGTGGCACTCTTTATGAATAGAAAATCAACTAAATATGCATTATAAACAATTAACTATAACACTGGTACTACTTATCTTGAGATCAGTCTCCGGTGCTTTCAATTTCGTCAAATAATTAACAAATGAAATAACTATCTCCTGTGGTCAAATCAACGCTGCCTCTTTTCAGACTTACTCTTTTCACTTTACTCTTCACTTTAACTTTACTCTTCACATTACTTTACACTTTACTTTACTTCACTCTTCACTTTACTCTTCACTTTACTCTTCACTTTACTCTTTTCAGACTTACTCATTCCCCAGCTGATTCCTCTCGGTTCCTTTGGTTCTTCATCAGTCTCCATCTTCTTCTCTTTCAGCTTCCTCTTTAATTCCTCTTGCTCTTCTAGTTGTTTTTGTCTTAATTCTTTCAGCTGTGTCACACTCAGTTCTGAACCTGCTTCTTCATCTTCTGAAGGACCCTTTACATAGAAAAAAAAAAGGAAAAAAATATGACAAATATGTTAAACAAGAGATTTGTCCCTGTTTATAATTTAAACAAACAAACATTTTATGCAAATTGTTCAATTCAATTGTTTTTTTTTTCTTTCAAAAATCAACATAATTATCTGTCTAATGTAGAGCAAGTGAGTTACATTTGTCCAAGAATTAAGTGAGAAACAGAAAAGATCAGAGATTTCCAGCTCTTATATGTAGCACTCTCTTGTGGGCATCAACCATTTCATTCACTGGTAGGGGTTTTACAACTTTAAGAATTTTTCTTCCAAAATGTTTCAATATCCAGAAAGAACAGTGTCCCTATGTGAAATAAAGACACATAAATGAATGAATAAATAACCCTTGTGAGTGGGTTACAGCAAGGCTATCCACTGTTTGAAGCAGATTCATTTCCTGGAAGATTGTATGTTCTGTCGAAGCCTTATAGAGCCCCTTCACAAAACTGAACTGAATCTGACAAAACTATGTTCGCCAAACGAAAATCATGGCATTGGAGAATTTGCAGATTAATTGTAGCTTTAATTTTTGAGTTATCATGTTTAGAAGGTTTGCAGATGTTGACACCTGTTGACCTTCAACTTCTACCAATTTCAATAGGTTTCTTGCACTCACCAAATTGGATCTACATACATAGTATGAAGTTCAAGAAAGATGTACTTCTTGGGTTATCGTGTTAACAAGATTTTTAGGCTTTGAACTAAATGTTGATCACAAATGACCTTTGACCTCAACCAATTGCAATAAGGTTCTTGCACTCACCAAGCTGGATCTGCATACCATGAATGAAGTTCAACAAAGATTTACTCTTTGAGTTA
Source organism: Apostichopus californicus (assembly GCA_020650975.1). Taxonomy (NCBI): domain Eukaryota; kingdom Metazoa; phylum Echinodermata; class Holothuroidea; order Aspidochirotida; family Stichopodidae; genus Apostichopus; species Apostichopus californicus. The sequence continues at coordinate 48,129 of JAIPMN010005525.1, forward strand.
TCTTGTTTACAAAGTTTACAGACTTTGACCTTTCTTGACCCCAAATGACCATTGAACTTCATAGAAAGGAAAAGGGTTCTTGTACTCAAATAAGATGGATCCACATACCAAACTTATGAAGTTCTACCATGAACTCTTTGAATTACGGTGTTAACAAGCAAGTGCCACACACACAGAACAACCTTTCACATAGATTCCTTCTGCCTCGGAATAAAAAAAATGAACAACATAACAAGTATCGCATAACAAAATGCTACGCAAATTGCTATACAAGTGCAATAATGTAGAGCAGTGTCGGATACCGTAATATTCATAATTCAGAACCTTTTCAACTGCACCCAAGATTTGAACACTTTTAATTTATTGTTTTTTTATTTTTTTTTTTAATTATTATTATTATTTTTTTATATATTTTTTTTAAAGATTTGAACACTTATATAAAACCATGATAACTCAGGATCTGCATCAGTGGAAAACTAAAGAACACAAAGTTTACTAGAAACCTGAGCTAAAATGTTGTCTCATCTCCAAGTGTAACTAAGTGATGTTTCCTCTTTTCACAATCTATTGATATCATGCCTCAACTATTCCATCTAGTTGGAACAAACAAAAGCAACTTTCCTATTGTGCATCCTTCTAAGAATCGAAGCAACAGCGATTGTTTTTTGTAAAATACTTTAAGATTGAGAGTTGCAACACTCGCTAAATGTTGCACAAATAATAAATATTCATCTTGATAATGTACTGGTGAACACTGCTGGTAGTGTTCAGTTCTACATCATGACCAATAAATACTGCATGGTTGTGGAACACAGAAGAACAAAAATGTGAATGAGGCCACAATATGTAAGAGAATTTAATTTTCAAAACAGACCTTGGAAAATTGCCCACACACACAAAAAAAATTAATAAAATAAAAATAAAAATAAAGACATAAATGACTTGTGTATAAATAGTAAGTGGGCCTAGCGTTTCGATCCTAGCTGGATCTTCTTTGGACGCTGAATGACAAGTAATAGCAACTACAAAGGACAAAATACAAACACAGTTAATGAGCAGGGTGAAGAAAACAAAAGAGATTGATGCAAGAGGACTAGTTTACAAAGGGTGGAGAGAAGAAAGAAAAGAAACCAACAGGGGGAAGAGGAGAAGTAGGCGACCTGTAATGTACCTGTAAGATAAAGATTCTGGTGCTTCCTCCGAGTTTGAACTGATGCCCGACTCTTATCCTATAGTAAACTTTTGCTTTCATGGGTCCCTTATTAAACTGTGATCCATGCGTACTGGCTAAATCATACAGGTAAAATCCTGGATCACGTTCACTATCTCCAACAGCTCTGTATTGTAACACCAAATGGTACCGAGAAATAGATGGGTGCTCTAGTGTTACATCACAACATTCCAGTCTTCCAAAAACATAGAACGATTTTACACCGAGATCGACTGTTTCCATGATTTTGCCACTTTTTAATACTTCCAAGCTGTAGTTCTTACTTGGAATACCTCCCCAAGATGGGTCTTTGTATGGAAGAGGTGGAATTTTGAGTTTTTCAGCTGGTGAGGGTAACTGTCTTTTTCTAGCTGTCTTGCGTTGACTTACGGGAACATCTTCTTTCTCTGCGTTCTCAAAAGAATTGTCATTGGCTGCACTTGAATCTGCTTTGGGAATCGATTTAGAGGAATCAGAATTGGCCTTAGAGATTTTCCTTGGTTCATTGGATGAGCTATCATCAGTTAATTTGTCTTTGTTCAAACTTGTCACTTCACTGGACTGTGACTTTTGTGCTTTTTTAAATGGGAGTGTGGGTAACTTGAAAGGTAAAACACCAGATTTGAGGATTGGTTTTGTAGGTTGGACAGTGGTTGTAGTCTTCTCTTCATCTTGTAGCATGGGAGTTTCATTTGATTTCACCTGAGTATCTGAATCATTTTCGGAACTTTCCATATTACTTGGGGTTTCTGTTTTCTTTTCTTGCACAAGTTCATCCCTGGCATGTCTTACTTCTGCTGCTATAGAGGAAATATATATGGGAAAGATATCAAGATGTCTGCAATGAAGGAATCTCTGTTTGTAATGCAATCAAGAATTCAATGGAATTAATGGAACCTGATAGCTAAATGCAAGGAATAATTTATCTAGCAATTCCTGGCAAAACACTGTGCAAACTGTGTCCAAAGATGTAGATCACATCTTTGTACACAGAAACCATATGTAATATTTCATAAAAGACAAAACTCAGAGTCTTTCAAAACTGTAACATAATAGTTTAATACTAAACTATTCCCTTAAATGAAAAAGGAAGCTTTGCGCCTTTGAAATAAAATATGTATGTACATGTTGTTAAGACATTACAAAAATTAATGAAATTATATCACAATGACTGAGTATAAAATCCTTCAAGGTGACAGTACAATCCTCTTTCAAATCTGGCATCATTGACCATATATTTACTTTCTAGCATATTTGGGGACAATACTGATGATCTCTTAGGCTTTAAGCTTAAGGGCACTATAATTCAATGCACCATAATTCAACGCACCATAATTCAATGTTCCATGTAGGCTAACTGTTATAGCCTTTTGTAGGCATAGGCTTCACATATCACTGTTACTTGAAGTTCACATAAGATTGTGTTGGTATGTATTGTTGGTATGCATAGTTAGGTTGTTGCTTATATTCTATTGTCTTGTTGGTGTGTATTATTATTATGTACATGTATATGCGTTGTGATGCTAAGTCATACCAGCCTGCCTCAGGTCATGCGAAAGCTGCAGGCGAGCTGGAATAGACCCAGTTGAGTACAGACAGAGAGTGTATGTAGTCTTCTCTGTGTTGGTTCCTGTGTCTGTCCCTCCCTAGTCTCTACAATATGTGCTTCAATGATAACAAAGCTAAAACAGTTTACTTCAATCTCTGTTGTTAGACCCACTTGCACCAAGACTTCCATAACCAACACTTACTGTGAAGTGTGGGCTCATGTCCAAGTTAGAAATCAAGAATGATGTCTATTGTATAGCAGCCTTTGGGCTGATAACACTGCCGGGTGCCCTACTATTTTACTCTAATACTGCATGTGTTACTCCTGTTATACACACAGTAGGCTAACTTTTAAGCTAAGGCCTACATGATGACCAGTATTATTTAGTGAGTTATTATTACTAGCCTAGGCCCTAGCAGCACCAAAGTTCAAACCTTCTGCTAAACCTTCTTGGGTCTTTTGTTCGAGAACCTGTTCTGCTCCACTCTGGTTAATTTCTTCACGTACATCCATACTGATCGGGATTTGACACTTTCTGCGATGAAACGGTTATAAATGTTGTAGTTAGGTCAATATTAACTCTTCGTAAGGGATACAATGTTTTCTTTCGAGGAAGCCGCCATTTTAGTTTATCTAGGCTAGGCCGATACGGTTTCCAGTCGTTTACACAGATCAACAATTTGATACCTGACGCCAGCGTCTGTAAGTTACTAAGTGACAAAAACCGCTAGATTTGCCAAAATTTCAACAATTCGTTGCACTTATTAGAATGATAGGCAGTCTAGTGATCATTTTTAATAATACGTTATAACGGTTTATCAAAATCAGGAAATAATACAAGAAAATTAACTGATTGAGGCCTAACAAAACCCCCAAGTATGAAAACTCTCTCCGTTTTGAATACAGTTTACGCGTTATTATAGACTAGTGTAAAAGCCACGGCAGGCGCGTAGCCAAGGGGGGTGTTTTGGGTGTTCAAACACCCCCCATGGCCCAAGTGCCCCCGAAAAATATATGCAGAAAACACCAGTGACTTGGAGAGATACGCTAGTGATAATCAGTATCGCACCCTCCTCCGGGCCTCACTCGAGTCTTTTTACAGGTCTTTCTCCACCCTGCGAAGACTGAAGACGTATCTTCGCAATACCACGGGCCAAGAACGTCTAAATCGGCTAGCGTTGTTGAATATCCACAGAGATGTTCCTGTCAGCGCAGATGTCATTCTAACTGACTTGGCGAAGAAGCCGAGAAGATTGGACTTTCGTCTGTAACAATTTCTCTATCGTCACGACTCACGTTACAGTATATGCCCAACTTATACAAACTCTAAATTATCGCACTAATGGGATTTTAGCTTTATTTTTAGTGAGACTCTAAGAGAACCGTGATACCAAATATGCCAAAATCAATGATGTGAGAGTACCGTTAACTCTTTGGGTTCCCAGTTTGCTTGTCAACA